>BOPP01000007.1:4665245-4676290 GCA_017312745.1 Gryllus bimaculatus | reverse complement strand
CGCGCCTCGGCGCCACGCTCCGTCGCCGAAAGCACCACGCGGCACGCCTCCGCGACGCGGACTTTACTCCTCCACTTCCCGCCGCGCCACTCCCGATGGCCGGCAGCCACCGCGCCAACCGCAACTGTCTACGCAAAACACGCACAACACTAGAGACTACATCAGTGGCCGTCAAGCCTTTTTCAGGGGCTCGCGCGGAAGCGAAATTTCCATGAAATGGTTTTTATTTTCTACTGATACGTTGTCGCTTTTATTGATCTTATACGTATATCTGCTCATCTACTATCCGAGAGGAATCGTGGTTACAGGAAATATGCAAACAGTCGAACTGATATTGCGTGTTCTCTTGCGGCGGGATTATGGGAGAGAAATATGAAATGACAAAACTCGCTCACAGTTCGTAAAATCCATTAATTAGCTCAATAAGTTTAAATCTGAATCATTAAAAAAGGGCAAATAAAATTTATATGTACCACGGTATTTAACTGGTTTTAACTAATCTCCGCCCAAAAGGCTCTTGAGGTTTTTGTCACCTCTAGATCATTAGAAATGTAATGCCCTTGGTGCATTAAAGAACTATTTACTGGCACCAAGGGCATTATCTATTTTCTACATGATAACCGACATCATTTGAACAATTGAAAACTCTCGTGTCATACGTAGAAATTTCATTTTTAACTAATTTAATGTTCAGATATATCATTTATATTTAATAGTTTGTTCACTGAACTAGGTTTGTCTTTTCATATTTCTTCCATAAATCCCCCTCCATAAGAGAACAAGAAGCCCCATAACTGGTTTTCATACATCCCTTCGTACGCACGATCTCTCGATCCTTGTAAGATAGCAATGGTATATCGACCTGTTTCGGAAAGCAATAACGTATCAGAAAAATAAGTTTTTTTTTTTTTTTTAACCATTATTTAAGAAATAGATGTTTTATAAAAAATCTTCACGTATTTTCCGACGAGGCAAGCAGAAAAGACAAACGAGCAGGACCTTTTTATTTTCTACGCGTAGGCGGTGCACCTTGAAACGCAGAGCATTCTCACGTCACACTCCACTCTTCTCAGTCGCGGGGGCGACACGGCCGTCGGGTCGGAGGGTAGCCAGTCTCGCCAAAACCTAAATCCCCGGCGTCCAAAGTTTCTTGAATTATTGTTCATTGAGTTTGATACTTTCTTGTGTATATACATATTATCTAGTCTAGAAAAAATATTACCGCCAATTCCAGCCTAAGACAAGTTGGCCATAAAGCTGACCCGAAGGCGGGGTGGAGCAGGAGCTTGGACCCAAGTAACCGTTACAGCGGAAAAAAATAATGTTTTAACCATTTATAATGTTTTGGTCCATTGACTACTATATTTTATTGAATTTTTGTAAATAATCACGTTGGTGAGCACCACAATGAGTAATAGTTTGGTTTAATTCAAAATTAAGGTTTAATTTTTCTCTAATAGTATTAATTAATCTAACGATTACCTGTTATGCGAGGAAGGTGTATTAATTTCGACCGTGTTTCAATTATTTTAAGGGCCTTGAATCCCCCTAAAAACTCACTTTTTAATAAAAATACTCGCAAAATATTCTACATAGCATCTCGCTAAAATTTCAAATCAATTCCGTCTGGTCGAGAGGTGCCTTTATCTCACCCCTATTGCACCTCACCTTAAAAATAATTTCCTTAGAATGTTCTAGAAGGAATCGAAAAAAGGCCAGTTTCCACATCAGCCTGCCCTGGCGATTCACCTTGTCCCAAATTTGTCCAGAAAGGTTTAACTGTAGTAACGGACGTGTACACAGACGCACGGCCGGGTTAACCTCATTTCTGAAGAGTAAGATTCCACATATATAAATGTTTTTGTCCAAAAAGGAAGTCGTAGCAGGAAAAAGTGTAGAAGCGATTTTCTAAATCGTGCGTTGTGAGTACAAACGTTGCCATACTGGTCCGTCCATCCAAACACTGTCTGTTGTTGTTCGTCGTTCCCGCGGCAACAACGCCTTCTGGATACACAAAGAAATATTTTCGCGCTTTTTAGAAATGAATGGAACGGCATCACGGCGGTTGGTAACACAATGTGTAAGTTTCTCACAGTCTTCCACACAACGTACAAATGAAAACATTCGCTGGAGAAGCGAAAACAAGCTCCTGGATTGAGATAATCTCCACATACGCATCATCAACGGAAGAGATATTGCTTGAACGTCATGTTCTCTGGAAAACAACACGTGGGTCGGCCAACGAAGACACAAAACCATTGCAGCGTCTCGCCGGAATTGCAAGAATATGCGCCAGGGGAGCGAAGAACGAAGAGGAAACAGAGCAAAGAACAATATTTTCAGATAAATACAAAATAAAAATGAACGTGAGAAATATTACACTACTGTTCATATTGAATAATTTAAAACAATGTGACAACGCAGTCCTAAGAAGACACATTTAAAAAATTCAAGATTATGAATGCGTGTTCCTTACATTTCTTTCGCAGGTGCATACTCTTCGATCTGTGTAATCTTATAGAATTACCTACAACACATTTAACATTCCAACCTTCGGACCGAGCGACAATAAGCTATAGCGCGGCACAGACATAACCTATTTTCACAGACATTTAAAAGGCGCCGCCTTGCGGTGCCAGCGGCCCCAGACGCGACGCGCGGCATTTGTCTTGGAAGCGGGGGCGGCGGGAGGAAAAGGATGCGGGGCGGAGGTGAGTGGAGAGATGGGGATAATAGTCGGTGTGTGGGGGAAACGTATGTGTAGGTGAGGGCGAGTAGGCGTGGAAGTGTGCGAGTAGGCCGGAGGCGTGGTAGGCCGGAGGTGGGGGGAAGTTGGGAGGAAGGTGTGATAATAGGCGGGAGGCGTGGGAGTTGGTGAGTAAGTTTGGAAAGTAGGTGGGGGTGCGTTGGTCTAGGTGTAGGTGTTAGATGTGTTGGTGAGGTGAGGTTGGTGTAGGTGAGAAGGGTTTGGGCTAGGGTGAGAAGCATGGCGGTGTGACCAGAAATAATAATATATTTAATATAATGTCATATGATATATTAAATAAAACAAGTTATACAATTGTTTGTTTTATTAGCTTGTCTATTTCGTCATTTAATTTTGACCTACGTTAGGTGCCCAAGTTATTATTGGATGTTTTTGTTAAAAAAATGTAAAAGTTTATTTGTAAGATGAGTGAGCTATACAACGTACCCATTTATAAAATACTTCAAAAGTACAGTACGTGTCAAATTATAATATGCCGGTACACTTTTCATCCTCTCCATTACGTATAACATCGATTTGTTGTTCACGCGGATTGTATTCTCGTACATTTCTTTAGGTGTCGGTACGAACCAGTTGAACAACTTCGCGATCGCTATCTATTAGTAGGTACTTTCAATTGTACTCTCCCACCCATGTCGCCCTCCTTATTGGTTTTACTGCATGACACTTCGAGAGGTCGACGGAGACCTTGATCTTACAAGCAGCATGAGCGTATTTCATTTATCTTTTTTCCTAACCAACAACGATTTCAAAGTCTGCCTGACAGGTGAAGTAGCGTTATAAATCAAAGCTCACTCGTACATTTACGGAGCGTATTAATTCTGGACCGAATGATATATCAAGTGCTTTGCGAGACTGCCTTGGATTCATTGAGATCGAGAGGTTTAATGACACTTTTCGGCGTTTGTGAATGATGTTCCGATGGGAATAACCACGAAGTAGTGGAGATTGAGTTTCAGTTGTCCGACATTTTCAAGAAGAAAACGAAACGCTATTTTTAGAAAGCAAAAAAGAAGTTAAATAAAAAAATATATTTTAGCTATATCACCTACACGGCCTTCTTCGGAGAACTTCTGAAGATGGTGAAAAAATAGACTTAGTTGTTTAATTTAATTTAACAGGAAGTGTAATTGAAGTAAACATCTTTTTCATTAAATTGTATTCAACTATGCATCTACACAAGGAAGAGCATTCCTTTTCTTTCGTGTAGTGTAATAGGAACATGAAGTCTAAGGACATATTTACGTTCTGTTCTTTCCCATCTGGAATCCACACGTGTAGATCTCTTTTGGATCGTAGGAAGCCGAGTTGCAAGACATCACGTCAAAAGTGAAATCAGCCTCTTGAATAATACCTTGGCTATCCTGTATACCTGAACAACAAGTGAATGAACACCATCAGATATTTCAACAAAATGAAGGACAAAACCGAGATGAAAAATCGAGTTCTTGAAATTTGTGGAGTAATGTAATCGAGCCATGTATTTGAACAAATGTAATTTATAAATCAAAATACACTTGGCTTGATAAGTATACAGCTTTATGATTAAACGAACGCCTTTTCAGAGACGGTTGATATATTGAAATTCCTGCTCCCGTTCTTTATTTCTAAAAGAATAAATGGTATCTCCAGACCTGCGGATCCAATAAATCTGTTTTTTTTCATTTCCGCTGCAAGATCACAACTTATTGGTTCTTAGGAAATGACAAGCGAATGGCAAAACGACTAAAGCGTTGTGTGCGCATCTACACGACTCTCTTTTTTTATTTCATTCTACTTGAACAGGACTTCCGTGTTTTTGTCGAGGAAGAAAATAATGTAATATTCAATCCCTAAGCGACAAAATAAGGTGGAAAGTGAGAAAAAGGTAGAAAATTAGTCCGAAAAAACGCCATACGTATGTAAACTTGCGAAATATGTTCAGTAGTTTCACGTGTCTGTTTAGAATTTACAACCCTGGTAATCAGACTGACGAATAGTATGCATTCCTGTAATTAGTTTGCTGTTGAGGTGTAATAAAAAATGTAATAATATTCTGTTTAGCGGTATATATATATATATATATATATATATATATATATATATATATATATGGAAAGTGCTGTCTTATTTGCCGATATTACAATACCGTCATATGTAGCTCAGTACACAAACATACACCTACTTTTACTGTATTACTAACACGTCGGGAAACCATGCCGGTCTCACCATACAGCGGAGGAAGGTCACTCTCACCTCTCGCGATAAAACATGCACTACACTAACGGGATTAATGACCTTAGCCGTTGAGGCGCCTGGAATCACTAGTCAAGCAATCAGCCGATATTGTACTATTACGATGTCGTTTTAACGACACAGCTTACTCTTTTTTTTTAACCCAGATGTGTATATCTACTTTCCCCTCTGCAACAGTCTTGAATATTGAATCGTGGAATTTGTTCTTTCGAATCCCTAGTTTCTTGCGTCGTGTCCCCGGAGGTTTCCTCCGGTGTGAAAGGGGCCTCTGTGATGGTTCCGCAGCCTCCTCGGTGGGCGAGTCGCGTCTGAAAATTAGGTCCCTGACACGTCCGCGAGCACGGCCTCGACAAGACCGTGAGGGAATCTAGAACGCAAAGAACTGAGAAGAGGAACGGTTAGAATAAGGAGGAAGAGAAACTATTACTTACATTAATAAAGTACAAATGTACGGGACTTGATGGTTCCACCATCTAAGCAGAATGAGTAGTGACCGCGTCTCAAAACAAATATATCTCTACCTGCTAAATGTCTGCCGCCAAAGATTAAGATGACATCTTGGAGACGGAACAGGAGACTTTCCTCACCCCTGAAGAAATTATGATGATGACAATAAGAAACTTTAAGAACAGAGGTGTTAGAGAATATGAGGAGTAGGTTTCCAAAAGGTTCTTTAGGAAACAACCTCCTGACATAGTTGCAAGATAGTAGCTTAAGCTTTGTAGAATGGGAAATTTTAGTCAATCACCAATGTTCTATTCCCGATAGCAGCTAGAATTGCGGACCCTGAGGCACCCCTTGATTAACTCTGCGTGACGTGCTAATTGCGTTTTTAAGCGTCGTTGCAAAATCCAACTGTAGCTTCGTTGACCGAGAGGTTGTAGCTTCTAATCTCGACGGTGGCAAGTTTTCGGTTCCAGGGAAGTGTGACAATACCATGATGAGTATTCTGGAGGCCAACTACTGTGGTCGCTGTTAGTTTTCGAGGTTGCCTCTGATCAGTGTCAGGCAGATGCCTGAGTAAATTCTTAAAATGGGCTTCAGCCGTCTGTGTTTTTATTTCTTTCCCATCCTGCAGTAACAAAATTCTGAGGACCGGGCAGGTGGATGATTTTCCATTCCTTTCTGACTCCTTCTTCGTGGACTAGAACGGTTTCCGTAGGTGTTTGATACCGGCGCGTCTCTAGTTGTAGGGTACTCGCAAGAAAAAAGAAAAACCCAAAGCAAGGTAGTGTGGTGTAAATGATTAACTGAAAATTGAATTTCCTTACGATTTGCAGAAGAGAAATCATTATGTTCAGTATTTACGTGAATCCTCTCATTGCGCAGCAAATGAATAGTTTTTGTTTTCTACAGGGCTTCTATTTCTCAACTTTCCACAATTCTAATGTTCATTTTTGCAATAAGAAAAAAACATTTATTCAATTTATAAAAATATCAAAACAATTAGTAGTTTCTTCAAACGGCATGTAAAACCTGGAAAATTCTAATATTCAACTGAACAAAATTCCATTTTCGTTACGTTTACAGATTGTGGTATTGTCCCAAAGACAGCAAAAGCATAAGGAATTATGAATGCATAATCTTATGCATAATCTCGAGACGAGAATTTATTGGATTATTTACACACAGTTGATTTCACTTTTCCCCGCAACTGCTCTAAGTCAGTTGAATGTCACGATGATGTCCGGGCGACGTGCAATTGGAGCGCGCATTTTCCCATTCGATCAGCGAGCTCCTTCGCTACTTTTCCGTTCCTTCAGGCTCCGAGATTTCCTTCTTCGATTTCAAAGGGACTTTCACCACTACCGGCGCCATCCCCGCCCGCTCATTCCGCCCCGTCCCCGTCCCGGCCCCCCGGTCCCACCCTGCCCGACCCCTTCCTCCGCCAAATCACCACACCGGCCCGCCCCGCCCCGACCACGCCAAGCGTCGGCGCTATCGCCACCGCCGTAATCGCCTTTCCCCTCTGCCTTTGGCTGTGCTCCACCAACCCGCGTATGGATTCCGCTAGTTACCGCCAATGCCTCCCGCTTCCGACTGCAACTCCATTACCACAGTTCATCGTCGCCAAGCACAATACACACCAAAGCTTTGCCCACCATACAACTACAACCACCACCTCCCGGCCAGCTATCCCCACCGCCTTCCCCATTGCCCCCACTGCTGCTTTTGCTTCTGCATTACTTTCCACCTTCGCTTCTGGTTGCCGTTTCCTTTCCGCCTTCACCCAGCCCGTTTCTCCCACCTTGGTCCTGACTTGCTCTGCCCCGTCCCATCTCGTGCCTCCGCACCATCCCGTACCCGTTTCGACTCGTTCGCCCTGTCCCGTCCCGCCCCGTCGGCCCGTTCTTCGTTCCCTCCCCTCCATTCCGTCCATTCCGCCCCGTCCCGGTCTCATCCTCTCCCTCTCCTCCCATTTCCGGGACAGTCCCGTTCCGTTCCGTCTCGTTGGGATTCGTCCGCCGCTCCGCCGTTCTCGTCCCCACCAATCCTGTTTCGTTCGCTCTTGTTCGTCCATGTCCCGCCAGCTCGCCCCGCCCCGCCCCGCCCCGGCCCCGGCCCGGCCAGTCGCGTTCCATCCCGGTCCCCGTTCCTTTCTTTTCCGTCCTGTCCCGGCCTCGTTAGTCTTGTCAAACCCGCCCCACTCCCCGACTCTGGCCCTGTCCCGTCCTTTCCCGTTCCATTTCGCTTGGCCTGTTTCCGTTCTGCTCGTCCCATATCATCCCGCCCCGCCCGTCCAATCCCCGTCACGTTGTGTCCCAATCGCGTAGTGGCGCTCGCGTTGCCCGTTCCTTCCCATTGCCAATCCATCCCATTTCCATTCCATTTCTATTCCACCCACTCACGGTTCCCTCCGCTTCCCCGCCTTCTTCCACGCGGAGCGGAAGCGGGCTAAAAATACGAGTCCGCACGTCGCGCGGGCGCCACCGCAGGGCCGGACGACGGGGGAGGGCGGAGGGAGAGAAGGGAGGAAAAAAAAGAAGGCGGCGGCGGCGGCTTAAAAAGAGAAGATCGCCCGCGCGACGCCCAGCTAGCCGCCGCGCTCTGTAATTAAGGTTAACGCACGTGGGCTCCACGAAATATTTCAGGGGTTAATACTGTGTGAGACGCCCTGAGCGGGAGGCTCCCAGGAGGAGGGATTGTGGGGGAGAGGGGAGGGGGAAGGCCAGATGAGCGGAGGGAGGGAGAAGGGGAGAAGAAGGAGGGACGCGCAGCCACGAGAGTTTCGGTAGGGGGCACCGCTGGGTGACGTAGCAGCCGGAAAGACGAGCGCTGCTGGTGAGAAATGGATGTAGAAGTCCTACGATTGTGGAAGAATTACGAGAATTTGTGGGGATATTCCGGTTGGACATGAGATAATTACCCATGATGAGTATGGTACAGATCAGTTGGAGACCTATTAGTCGAATTCGAATTTTCGAGTAGTATAAATGTGTATATGTGAGTGAATGGGTGGGTACGTGAGTTAATGAAGAAATGAGTAAGTGAATGAATGAGGGTAACAGGAAGGAAGTGGGTGAATGAATTTGTGGGCACAGCGTTTAGCGGGCGACTTTCTCTTGCAATTTCTGGCGTTTTATGAACTATCCATTGTTTGCTACAAGTAAGAAAAGAAAAATCAATGTACAATCGCGAGCCCTTTATTAATAAGTCTACTGATAGTTTTGGTGAGAGGGTATTCTTTTCCTGACAGCAGTATTAAGCTTTACAATTACTTAAACAACCGACAACTAGCTGCATAAAACAGAATAAGTGCCTAATCTATGCACTATTTTTAAATAATTTAGTAAATAACATTTAAAAAAACTGTGAAATAGTCTTGAAAGCTGCAAACAGGAGAAGTAGGCTCTGTTTAGAAACTAGGCATTCGTTTACTTAAGTTGCAGTTATTACGTTGCTACTAACGTCTAAAGAACAGACAGTAACTGCCACAGGAGTTGTGACTCAATAAATCTCCCCTTCCAGAAGCAATAGTTTCAAAGCTTGTCAATTATCATACTAATATAAAACGTTGAAATATGGATGTTCAGACTATTCACCTTGCACATGTGCCTATGGATGTGAAACATGCGAACAATTTTTAATTCTGCACAATTTGGCATCTGCGTGGCAACACATTGGGGGTAAAATTATTAAATTATATAAAGAAACAAAAAAGTTAGAAAATAAAGTAATAGTATAGCTAAAAACCACACAGGAATTCCTTGATGTACTGCTACCTTAGATTGGTTCGTGGCCAGATTGCATTGTTGCGACAGAAATTTCACAACATATCTCGTTCTACAAAACAAAGGTGTGGCTAACAGGGAGATCGTCAGAACTTAATGGAACATGCTAATAATCTCATTCTTGATGATTACATTTTGTACCTAATTCAGTTGATTTAAATAATTTATATTACTTTACTTTAATATGTGTAGTATATGTCTCTCTCTATATTTTAGACTGTCAATTTCGTAATAAAATGAGAAATATTTATAACTTAATTTCTTTATTTACAACGTACTTACTATTAATAATACGTTTATTTATAGTACACGTAGTGACTAATGTACATTATTTAGCTTCTGTTTTCATTTTTGGTTACATGTTAAGCTCCTGGTTTTCATTTTTGTTTTTAATAAATAGTTGCCAGTTGTTTCTAAACAATTAAAAACGTTTTTTTCGCTTATATTTTAAGTAACATGATTAAAAAAAGTAAATATAAATTTATCTTTTTATTTGTTCTGATATGAATTATTATTTTAGTGTCAATTGTTTATCAATAAGAATTTGTTATTTTTTTATATTTGTACAAATGCAATGATTCTTGCTTATGACCGATATTTTGATTTATCCAGAAACTATGCCAAAATGTGTAAAAAATAAATAATAATAATAATAATAATAATAATAATAATAATAATAATAATGGAATCAATGAAAATTCACGTTTAAAGTGATTAAATGACGTTTAAACCGATGAAAATGCATCTTCCGAAATACACATTCTTGACGTTTGTGAACGCAGCTCATAAACCATGGGCCTGCGCCTGAGACCTAATCGCGGAGGAGGCCCCGGGGAACACTGCTCCCCGCTTGCCCATACATTTTCGCTCCTTGGGCAAACACGCCGTGGCGCGGGCGGTAAAAAGCCAAGCCAGAGGTGTGGCGGCAAAATTCCTTTGTTTTTTTGGAGCGCGCCGCCGGCCGCGGTGTTTGAACGACCGATCGGGCGTGGGCGCGCGGGAAGTATAGTCGCGTTCACCTGGAAGGCCGACCGGGAGAGGTGGCTCAGGGAATCAAGTAGTAGTGTAGTGCCTGGGACTGGGAGGTGCTTCTACTTCGACACTAGCTCTGTAGTTATTTCGAATGCAACTGCTGTCTGGAGGAGAATTCTAGCGGCCGGCTGCTCTGATCGGTATTTTTCCGTGGATTCACGGTTCGACACCAGGTGAATGCCGGAACAGAACCCTAACAAATAGGCCATGTACCGCGCGCGATCTTTCCTTCCTCTTCGTTGCCCGATCCTCACCCCTGAATTATACACACAGTTACATGCACTACACGGCCACACGTGCCGGGAGAACGGTCGGGAGCTTCGAACTTGTCCCGACTGGGGCGGTGCCTCGCTGGTGGGAGATACCTGGTTGGGGAAAATCCCGCTAGCCGACTTGAAGGGCGGTGCTGGATCTCTCGATCAAGCTGGGGAATATTACATCATGAGAAAACGTGCACTACGCTTTCGGGACTAAATACCTCAGCGTTTGATTCGCTCGGAATCACTAACCAATCAACTAAGTGTAGGGCTAATAGGGCGGGGTAAGGAGTTCTTCGCTTTCGTTTCGCTCGAGCTCAGTCTGCACGTCTGCACACGAAAGAGTGAGGCTCATTTGCGCGGGGTCCTTTTGCGGGAGGTGCAGTGTAAGGAGCGAGTAGCAGCCGCGGCGCGGTGAAGAGGTGGAGCGAAATGGGGGTGAGGGTGGGGGGATCGCTCCCGGAGGATCTGGAAACGCTTCAGCAGGCAGCGCCCCGCTGCCGCTGCCGCAGCCGCATCGCT
>BOPP01000007.1:4618560-4659897 GCA_017312745.1 Gryllus bimaculatus | reverse complement strand
CATTCAGCGGACCACCGCCGCAGCCACACCGCCACCACCACCTCCTCACTATTCACTCTTCCGCCATCACCAGCACCTCCAGCACCACCATCTCCATCCGCCTTCCGTCGCCACCACCCACCACCTCTACCATCACTACCTCCGCCTCTGCTACCCCTCCACCACCGTCACAGAAGCCACACCTCCGCCATAGCCCCCGCTATCAATGCCAGAGCGCCGTCGCTGCCCCTCATCACCGTCGCCACAGTGTCACCGCCGCCAGCAGCCCACTACCAACGGCGCAAACTGCGCCTGTAGTACGATTTATTTAGTCGTGCGTCTGGCAGGTACTAGCTCTTGACTGATTCATCCACTCTGGAGCTTATATGTCGCTACAGTGATGTCCCTGTGGTAACGTTCAAGCTCCCGATTGGATGAAACCGTCAACAGCTGATTTACTTCAAAGGCACGGTTAAATAAATCTTCGTGTAGGTCGCTGTCACTACCGTCCCCAAAGCTTCCCCGCCGCGCTGTCAGGACCTTCTAAGTATTCACAGCCAACTCTTCCATCATCACCAGCATCATCAGCACCACCACCAACAACATGGTGGTGGTGGTGGTGGTGAGTGTTGACTCACCACCACCTACCACCACCCCTACCAACACCACCACCATCACCACCACCACCTTTGGTTCTGATCATCTTCATTTCGGAAGTCATAACAGCGTTGTGGGAAAGCATGGTTACGATTCTCTCTTTCCCTCGTGTTTCATTACAATATTGCTTCATTGAGTAGTGTAGACTGATAAAACTAAACGGGTTTTTACGTACCCAAAAGATATCAACATTTATGAAACATTTAAGAGAAATGAATAAGATAGTTAAATTTATATATTTTCCAAGTGTAATAAATGGATTCTCGTCGATAGGGAGTTTGGACCTATGAGTGTCTGGAAATGTTGGTCATTGTTGAGTTGTGCTGTTTAAAGGTGCTCTTGAAAATGTTTTGAAGAAGCAATCGATATCGAGTAGCAAAATTCTTCTATTTTATTTGAAGTAGCGCAAGTAAGTTGGGACTATTTTGGATTGTGCAGTTGCAAATAATGTTCTGGAAGCAACATCAGGTAAAATTTCCAGAATTATCGCGGCCGACTCTAGCTTTGCGAGTTTTAACAGGGGTAGATAGTATTCTTCGATTGATTCTTAATGTCCTTTTACAGGTTTGACCTGTAATGGTGTCATACAATTGGGAGCTTAAACATCACCATAGAGACGTCACTGTCGCCACCGATTGGTGACATCGTAACAGCCGATTTACGTCAAAAGACGTTAAATCTAAGTGAGGTATTTGTTGAAGTGGTGATATGTAAATACGCCAACTGGCTTATAGATCACCTGATGTCAAATAGCTTCTTCACTAGTTAAAAGATGTTCTAAATATTGATAATGTCAACTGCCGTTCGCGACACTCGGTGGTTTTGCCGTAGTGAAGATTTTGAACACTATGTATGAATCGTTTAAAGCAGTTGTACACATCGCACAATAGTATAACACATTTATCCCTATATCTTTCAAAGGCAATGATGAAACACAAAGAAAAGAAACGCTTATAGGCGTGAAAAAAAAGTTTCAGACTGATGGGGTTTACGTCCGTAAAGAAGCCATTCCCTTGGGTTTCGGTATACTTTTGTTGGCTTTACTGCAATCCATTCACAGAATTTTCTTATCTACGAAATTAGGCGTAAAATTAGATCGTTCGAAAGATTAGGTCGTTCGAAAATATCGTCAGAAGAAAATACGGGCCAGTCTGACTTGATATCCAAACAAGTTTCATTCTACGCGGCTATTTTTCTCGTTCATTTTTTACATAAGTTCACTTACAATTGAATTGAAAAAAAGTAAGAAAAATATGCTACTAGCAAAATAACTAATTATAGTGTTTGTTGTGCATATAAGAGAGTTAGAGAATACCAAGAAATTACCCAAATATTGAGAGGCACATGTTCACTTTTGTAATATACGTTCTTAAGTTATGAATTTGAATCTTCTATTAATATCACATACAAATTCAGGTACTGTACCAAACTTCACTATATCTCATTCAATTATACTTACAAAATACTTTTTCTTCTCGTTTCATAGTTAAGAAACGGGTTTATACAAGATCATTTTCAAACTCTGCGGAGCTTTAGGGGTTTTCTCAACTTGACGCATTTTAGATAAATTGTCTCAAAACTCGTTTATAACGTCGCCAGTCGTGTATTTCGTATATTACATTTTCGCGAAGAAAATTGGAAAGCGAAAAGAGTGAGTTTTAATGAAACACTAGCAAAATACCAGTAGCAAGCTGCCCACTGGGAAATTACGGAAGGAAATTCATCAAAAGTTCCTGGAGGCTGTTGTCAGGTCCGGATGCAAAACAGAAAGATTGTCCATGTAGCTGTGGAACGAAAGTCGCCAAGAGAAAGTAATTTTTCTGTCTAACTAGTTTGTTTCCTGTGGTAAAATAGTGAAATATTTACGCTGTTTTTAAACAGATAGCGACAAATGAAAACCAACCTATGACAGTAGTAAAATTGCAAAAGACATACGATTATTCTAAATAGTTTTCATTGGTAACATGAAATGTACTCATTGTAAGAAAAGTAGAAAATATGATTTTTAATATGTTTAAAATATATTAATAATATTTTATTTGTATAGTAGAATATTTCGTAACTGTTACAAATGAAGCGAGAAAGTACGTTTTAGCACCACTAGTCCGTATAAAATCTGTTTCTGTTCTTCAAAGACTGATCATTAAATGAGGGCATGTATAAACGGTGGAAAATACGAGTAATTTTCTCGTAATTGTGCGTGAAATATAGTCAACTTTTGCACAATTATTTTCTAAAAACGATTCAAGATTTTTTATTGAATTCCAACTCCCCTTCGGATAGAGGAAAGGACGCTTAAACAATGGCGCATCTCATTTCATTGAACTCTCTGAATTTTCGAAAATTGGACAAGTTACAAACCATGCAACAAACTACGTGCTGTTGTATAACCACTAATTTCTTTTATAGCGTCGAGTTTACATACATATGCGTGCGTGTGTGAGAGCACTTGAGAATCTTTTCCTTCGCCTGGAACTTGTGAAACAAATTGTTATACAAAGTATTTTGAGGTACAGGACACTAACAGAAGTGTTATTTATTCCGAGTTTAGACAAAAATACTACATCATACTTAATGAAATGGGCGCAATTTAAATTTGAGCTAATTACCCGATAGTACTCGCTTGTAATTATTTCATTTCACTTGCAGCACACTACAACATACTTACATTATTGTAAAAGTGATTTTAAATATGCCCTCGCAGGAATATTTCACGGATCTTCTTTTGTGAAGTCAAATTATGATGTTTTCGAACATCAGAGTAGTAAGATGCATTTCGCTTTAATGTAATGTCAGTTTGAGAATGTTATTCGACCGCGCAGAATTCGAAATACCAAGAACAAAAAACTAGAGATCATCATTTATATAAATCGGGAAGCTTGCGGTGTTTTATGTGGGCCATTTCGTTAGGGCCCTAAGTCCTTTATTCTTATTTACTTTGAAAAGACATTCTCCAAAATGATTGGTCTCCTTCGATGATTCAGACCGGCAGGGAGTTCAGTTGATGTCACTGCAGTGCCTCTCATCGAGAGGCCCTAGGCTTCGAGTCCTGACGATGGCAGGATTTTCGACATAGTTACATAGCTAGGACGAATTCAGTCCCTGTCTGGAGGAGGTACTAGCGGTCTGCTGCTCTCATCGGTAGTTTTCCGTGGTATCTTCGATCAACATCAGTCGAATGCCGGAGTAGTGCCCCAGCAAACGGGCCAACGATCACGTGATATATTTTCTTCCCTATGCTTGTCCTACCCTTACACACAGTCTCACATATATTACACTACCCCACATGCTGGGGAACTGGCCTGTAGCATAGAGCTTGCCCCGCTGGTGGGAGATACCTGGTTGGGGAATACCCCGCTCGCCGACATTAGGTCGGGGCCGGATCTCACCGTCTCCCTGGGGTAAGATCACAGCCACATCCCGAGGAAAACACGCCCTTCACTTACGGGACTAACGATCTTAGCAGTTGTCGCTCCCGAAATCACCAATCAATCAAAATCGATGGTTATTATTTCCACGACTGCTCTGTGCGTCCGCTTCCCCCCCGTGAAAACGCAACGGCAGTTGGCCGAGGCAGCCGCATGCACGCGGTCTGGTCATGCTAACGAGTGCGTTTCCCGCCCGCCTGTTAACAGCCCGCGCGGCGCGCGAAGGCGTTTTCCTTCGCCGGCGGGCGACGCCGCGCCCTTCGCCCGCGATTTACGACGGCGCATCCGGCCGCGTGTGCCGGCGCGCGCGCGGCACGACTCCCCCGGCGAAAGCCGCGGCTCCTGTGCGGTCCGCGGCCCTCGACAGGCAAATGCGTGGCGGGTGCGGGCGGGATGGCCCGACGACATTTGTGGGTGAAGAGGATGGTTGGAGGGGGTAGCGAGGGATAGACGTGTGGGCAAGACGGAACTTGGCGAGATGCATGTGGTGAGGTGTGATGTGGCGGACGGGGACGTGACGTGGCGGGGCCAAATATGCGTGTGAATGACGTGCCAAAGAGGGATGTGGCTGGAGGTATTGTCAGGAGGAACTAGATGGAGCGGAAACATGTCGAGACTGCGGGGAGAGGACTTATCAAGAGTGGAATAGGAAGGTGCGGCGGACGTGATGGGCCTAGACGAACTGGCGGGATGGATTGGTGAGATGTGACGTGGAGCGGACGGTCGTGGAGGGCCAATCGGACTGGCGAGAGGAGCGGTGTCGTGGCGCGGGATCTGATGTGCTGGGAGGTTCTTGTTGGGGAGGGACTTGGCGGGAGTACATTGTGCGGAGGTCTGTGGGGACATGTGAGGCAGGGACATGACGGGGTGAATGTGCAGTCCAGAAGTGCAGACAGTGGATGCCAGGGAGAACTATATGGAGCGGAACATGTCGAGACGTGGCGGGGAGGGACTTGGTCAAAAGGGGGACATAGCGTGATGAGGTAGACCGGAATAGAAGATGTCATATCAGGACGTGATGAAACGTAGAGTTACGAGGCAAACTCAACTTATGTAACAACGTACTATTTCTTATTTAGTCAATAGAGAATCTGGGTTCGTCATCTACCGTTTACTAGACATTCATCCATTGAAGAACTGAGGGAGATTAAGATTGTGGTTCTGTTCCTCTCGTACAGGCTGGCGTCTTTTGAATACTATTCTTTCAATTCATGAATTAAAAATTTCCGTTCTTTGGAGGAGTAACACGGTGTGTTATTAGACGTATTAATTTTATATTTTTCTGCATTATACTAGTATTCAGTGGTGCAACCACGATTTTCCTATTGGGTGACTATAAATGTAATGTGTATGAAATAATTATATGAGTCGCGTTATTGCCAACAATATTATTTATTAAAAAAGCAGCTTTCATCATCATCATCTTAGATATCATCATCAGTCAAAAACGACTAGTCGTTTTTGTTGATTCCATACAGCAGTGAACTGATGATGATAGCTAAGCCATCGAAAGCTGCTTTTTTAATAAATAATATTTTGGCAATGACGACTCATAATTATTTCATTGGAAATGCCAACGAAAGCTCACCACAATACCTCTAATGTAATGTGTAACTTACTTTGTTTTCTTATAAAAAATCATTTATGTTGAATTTAAAATGTATACTTATTTACTTATATTTATTTACAAAACAGTAATTTGAGACTTTGAATTACTTTCGTAACTTAAGAAAATTAGTAAAAAGTATGTGAGTATCTGTAATCCGCTTTTGGAGGAACCGAAGCCCCATGACTCCCCCCACCCGCCCCCTTGGGGTGTCTCAACGATTATGTTTAATTTCTTTTTTCTCATATTACTGTCACGTTTTTCAATAACAAAAAAATGTTTTCGCAAAGTCGCTACAGGTAATCCTGTTTATGTTGACCACAGTGGATCCGTCAGGCTTCACATTCAGTCGGTCCTTGCTCAAAGCGCCTCGGCGGGGAAAAATTAACACTAAAAATAAAAAAGAATTTAAAAAAATTAAAAATAAAAGGCGGCGTGGTCGCGCGGGCGCCCACTCGCGCGTGCGTCTGGCGACCGCCCGGTCGGGGACCGCCGCCGTCGCGCCGCCGGCCCCAGCCATTTAAATTCCTGCCGGGAGACCGCCCCGCCCACGCAGGGCAGCTGCGCGCCTCCTCCGGCGAGCCGTTGGCGCTGCCCGCTGCCCGCCACCGCACAGTGGGAGAGGCGACAGCGTTTATTTCAGAAACCCGTCAAACGCCGTATTCCTCATTTCGAGAAAGCTGACAAAATGTCTCCCAATTTTTCTGATTTCAAAATATTTTTTATTGATTAAAGCAGTTGATAAATTAATATTTTTCATATAAATGTGCAATATACGATGTGTCTATCCGTTTGGAACGCCATGCTCCACATTTCGAGAAAACGGACAGAAAGTCTCCCAATTTTTCTGATTTCAAAATAATATACATTTATTAAAGCAGTTGATAAATGAATCTTTTTCATATAAATATATATCAGAAAAGAAGTCTCTATAATTTTGTACATCATCGAATCAAATACCCTGATAATCCAGGTTTTGTTACCAGTCCTGATGATTTTTTGACGATGTTTTGTCAGTTAAATCACAATGAAAATACATAAACGACACCACTTTCAACGTTAATTCCCTTAATAATCCTGTGTTAAAAATATCGATATTTAATAACATGGATGGTTTTGGTTAGATTTTTCACAAACATAGATGGTTTAATTTTGAGTATCGATGTTTAGAAAAATCGATGTTTTCTTTGCAACGTCTCATCCCTATCCCAAATACTAGTGTTACCACTGGGAATTTCCAATTTATGGATATCTTACTATTATTATAAGTTTTTGTTGTGATGTTTTTTTTCTAAAAATAAAATATCAATCGCGAAAACATCGAACACAAAACATCGTTGTTAAAAATCATCGGATTCAAAACACCTATGTTAGATACATTTGTAATTTTATAAAAAGAGACTCGATGCTTGCATCACCACCCTAAACGTAGGAAAAGTGATTGTCTGCATTTTCACTGTTAAGTTCCTTTCTGCTGCCGCTGAGATAACACTCACCAACGACGCAGCCGCTGAAAAACCTCTAATTTTTGAGGATACTTCTTGATAACTAACATACATTTCAACATTAAAAATTTGTGTTCTTTCAACATTTAACATACATACTGTCCGACAATCAGCAATAGTCCGTATTTCCTCGGGGTTTTAGTTTTGTTCATTTGAAATTCGCACTCTGACTTAACTAGCCCAGTACCTTAACAGACGCAACTTTTTGAATTACCACTCATTACTCAGTGCCATCCGCACTTGTTCCATTTAACTATTAGTCTTAACTGCTTGTAAAAAACAAGAACAACCACTACAACAACAACAACTCATGGGTGAGTCTCTTACCTCATGACGGTTTGCGAAGCTGGTCCCTACTACACTGCGAATAATACTTCTGCCTATTTGGCAGCTCCCGGTAGACATAGATGAGGGGGTTCCGTTATCCAATCAGAGGCATCAAATTGTGATGTCACCACAGAATTGCCGATGTTTAGTAAGAAAAAAATAAAATCTCATAGCGCGCAACAACTGAAAATCAAAGAGCGCCGAGCGTCATTACTTGTTTGATTATGCGTCGTGTGCGGTTCTGTTTCGTCTCTATATATAATGATAATACTTAAAGGCTGATATACTTATGGCAAAATATATATGTACATCCACCTTAAAGGACATTTCTAATTTTTATCTTTGTCAATGCATTTTAGGTAGGACGCATCCTTGAAAACGTACGCAAATTACAGGTAAAGTCAGTAACTTAAAAAAATACTGTAATTGTTCGTAATTGTGAACGTTCCGTGAAAAGTACGTACTCAAAGCAAGAATGTCTCGAGTTTAGATACTTATATCTTATAGATCTTTCATAATACTATGCGTCTTCTAAAAACGCGTGTCTCTGTACTTTTCATCTGCTTTGTTCGTGTTATACAAAAACTATTTGTTATTCCTTGTAATTAGTCTAAGGAACTGCGATAAATTTGTGAAACAGTACTTCATGAAATAAAACTAGTGTCATTTTTACAATTCTACTACAAAAACAATACAGTGAACGTGTATGCCTCAACAGCTGATCTGACGCACGAGCGACCACGTGTCTACCCTCCGAGTCAGTGACAACATCGCTCTCCCCCCACTCCCTGCTGTCATGTCGACAGAAGTAGTATTCGCAGTATAGATGGAGTAAAAGCCTTCTCATGGAACGTGACTTCGAAAGCTGATTCATTTTCTCATTCGCAAAGGAGAGGGCAATTGGTAGCGTGAAGGGTGTGTCGGCTCCGATTTCAGTTTCTCGCAACTGTCATGTGACTGAGTTCAGGTTCGGCGGTAAATGATTGTTCAAAGCTGCAATTCTACCCAGCATAAAAAAAAATATTTGGTAGTACGATTTGTTTTGGTTTATGAATTCCTTGGTGTGTGAGTCGACCGTACCTAGAGAGATAGGAGGCCGTTGCAATCAAGGGGTGCACTTGGGCTGCAAATAAATGAAGCCGTAAGAAACACAGGATCAGAGAAGTCAGATTTCATCTCGTGGATAGTCAGGGGAGAGACGTGAAACGAAACACAAGAGGAGGAATGCGAGGAAATCATCATCCATCACTTTTCGCGCATGGTCAGCCAGCTACTAGATGGCAGTTAAACCTTGAGCAATTTTGGTGTTTCATTGTTCAGTAACTGTTGTTCCATGACACTTTAAGGCGTAAATATAAAATAAATGATACTTTAAAGGTTAAATGTGTACTAAAATAAACATTTATAGTCATCTAAAGCGAAATGAACTCTGTTTTTCCCAGATATAACAAAGTATGAACATTTCCCCTTCAGAATGAAAATTACATTAAGCTGAATGAATGAGATGTTAATTTCTTTAATTTTGATGAATAAATATGTGATATTGAGAAATGTATTCGTTGCTAATTGGGTACTAATAGCACACCTAAATTATCATTGAAAAACAGATGTAGTATAAACTGATCCTCCCTAAAAACGTTGTTTATTACCGCGACATATTTGGTTAAATATCCGAACTACACTAATGTAGAATGCTGATTGTGCAAGGCGTATGAATCTCTAGCCATGACAGAAGTAAAGATGTATCGCCACCCTCTAGGGAGGCTTCTGCCCACTCTCTGGAAAGTCGCACGGAAGTGCCTAGTTTACTTTCTGAGAAAAGCGATAGTTACAAATGGTGCAGTGAACCATGAACAGATCGTTTGGCAGATCTATTTTCGAAACGAACCATGATCTCACGTACATCATTCGACCAAGGAAGACCAGAACTGCAGTTCCGGATCCCGGAACTGTTTCTCATTTAAACTGCTTTTACTCCCTCGTATACCTCGGTACTATAGAAAAGAAATATTTATTACTACTGCGTTTTGGGGATCACTGCTAATGGAAAAGTGTTTTTTGAAAAACGTGTCTGTCCATCCGCGTGTGCTCAATACTAGCTCCTAAGCCCTAGCTCCTAAGCCCTAGCTACAAGATATTCGCTAAAAGAGATGTTACTTAATCGATCTGATCGAACTCGAAGCCCTGAGAATTTCAATTGTTTGTTAATTTGTTAATTTTTGGGAGTACTTTACAAGAAGTGTATTTTTTTAAATTCTAAAAACTAGTTAAATTTTTTTTTCAATTTCTTGCTAAGAGAAAAGTGCGGTTAATGATATGTATAAAATTAATTTTCTCACGGATTCAACTAGTATTGTATTACGTAACCGTTACACATTACACGAGAAAGTAAATGCTGTTGTAAAACCACTGGTTTTGTTTTATTAAGATAATTATTACTAATAAATCTATAGTATACTATTTAAAGCACAGAAAAAAATGGATTTGTATATTTATTCAGAGGAAGCGATTGCAATCTATACAGAGAAATGCTTTGGCAACATGTTTAATGCAGGAGCTAAAGTAGCTGATGTTTATCAAAAGCTTTGAAACATTGTCCATAAAGTAACTTAGGAAAGTGGGCCTATATTCTGCGTATAAGGCCAACAATTCTTTTAAGAACGCAGAATATTTTTTATATTTTCTATTTGGTTGACAATCTTGACTTATGTAAGGTTTACATTAAATGTTTGAAACTAAATTTTGTAATTGGACAACCGAAAGCTACTTGATATTTACTCTAATTTTGAATGACTAATATGTTCATCAAGTACTGGATCAGGGATTTTAAAAATATTGAATGATAAATGAAATTAGGAGATTTGTTTACTACAAAGGGTGACAATTACGGCCATCTTTTTGAAATCGAGAACAAATATTACTTTGTTTACTCTATTTTTCACCTTGAATTTTCATAGGTAAGCGAAATCTATAATTGAGGAATAAAACCGGTGCTGTAATGTTTTTATGAAGGAGACTAAGGGATTTACGCTGAGCTTTTTACAAAACTGTGAGTTACACGCAAGTACACGGAATCTGTTTGCCGGACATCATTACACGATAAGTTCCCTATCAGTGAGGGGCAAATGTAACATATGTATCTTCATTACGCCAGATTTTTCACCATATGTTCACGAACAGAAAGTGATAATCTTCAATCCCTTCATTCACTAAAATTAATTTCGATACATTCTGTATAAAACACGGAATTATTAGGCATAGATTTCCACACTAAAAAATAATACGCCTCCGAGTTCAAGGTGTGCTCGCACGGAGTAAGTACTAAAGTAAGCCTCCGAGTTTAAGGAGGAATTGCCACGGAATGCTCCAGTATACGCCTCCAAGTGCACGGATTGCTTGCAAGAAGTGCGCACGGAATACCTCAAAATACGTCTCCAAGTGCACGGATTGCTTGCAATAAGTACGCACGGAATACCTCAAAACACGCCTCCAAGTGCACGGATTGCTTGCAGGAAGTACGCACGGAATACCTCCAAATACGCCTCCAAGAGAACGGATTGCTTGCAAGAAGTACCCACGAAATACATCAAAACACGCCTCCAAGTGCACGGATTGCTTGCAAGAAGTACGCACGAAATACATCAAAACACGCCTCCAAGTGGGGCCGGATTGCTTGCAAGAAGTACGCACGGAGTTTCGCCGTTCCTGTTAGTATACACCGTGACACTGCCATATCATTCTGAGGGCCTCGG
The DNA here is from genome assembly GCA_017312745.1 of Gryllus bimaculatus. NCBI lineage: Eukaryota > Metazoa > Arthropoda > Insecta > Orthoptera > Gryllidae > Gryllus > Gryllus bimaculatus. Next base: position 4,648,643 of record BOPP01000007.1, on the reverse strand, counting down.
TTCGCGTCGGGCACGATGCCAGCCAGCAACTTCCTTCCCCGGAGGACGACCCGTCAGCGCGGAGTGTGTCAGTTGTGTTTTTTTTTTCCTGTGGACCCTGCCGGCTGTAGTTTCCCGCTGCTTTCTGCTGGCTGGATATTTGTTGGGGCAGAGATGAAGAAAAACAGAATGCGATACTCCAGATCATTTATCCGCGCTAAGTCCGACTAGTAGCCTTTCCTCCGTTTTTCAAGCGCGTTCGCTTCGAATCGAACGGACTAATTTTGTGCGCAAACTCGCGAAGGATTCACTTCTCACTCGGGCCTAATTAATCTGAAAGGAAAAGCATTGTTTTTGTGCAGATGAAGATATATAGAGAAGTTTTATTTGTCTTTAAAAGTATTTCAATTCATTTCTGAACATGAACTTGTTTTTGGAGATGCGTTTTTTAAGGACTGTACCGCCATTGTAAAATAATGACAAAAAAGTGAAGTCTGCAATTGTAATTAAACATAGTATGTAGTTTGTTAGGAATTATTTGGGATATGTCACATCTGGGGAGCCAATTTTTGCTTTGTTGAATTTGAGTTTTTTTTTCCAAGCGCGAGAAGCAACAGAAGTAATGTGTTGATTTCTAGGTAATACTCTTTTTTAATTCAAAGTTGGCTTTACTAATACTTTCACTTAATACTTGGAAATAGTCTTAGTAACAATACTGCAGGTACAAAAGTAAAATTAATAAAAAAAATAGTGAATATTATTAGTACCTGGATCACACTTGGGTAAGAAAACAGCCATATTTGAAACGGATACTTTGAAATAAATGAGCATTACGTATCGTTCATCCATTTCTGAACATGAAATTTTCCGATTAATTTTGTTAAAGGTGGTCGTAAAACGTTGAATTACTGCGTGATTCGTGAATAAGTGTTTGAAATGTAGTCGTTTTGTAATTGTTTTTGTAGGTTGGTTATTTAAAAGGATTTCTAGATGGTTTACGGACACATAACTAGCTTTAAATGTGTTTTTAAATCTGAGAAGGATTTTGCTAAGTTTACAACGCACAACAAATGGAAGTATTCGCTCCACTTCATTGAAAAAACAAACGAAGAATTGTCTGGCAAGCGTTCTGCTGCTTACACAACTGATAACAACAACCCGGCCTTCTGTACTGCGATGATGAGCTGAAATCTTAGTATTTCTTGGTTGTACACATATTCCAAGTGGAGGTATGCTGATACGTTTGGGAACTTTTAACTTCTTTGTTCCATTGCTGCTTCATGGAAGAACATATCGTTTGAATGCAACTGCTATTATCTCAAGGGAGAACATACACTAGTCTTTGAAAGCACCTAGCATGACTCATGGAAGGACGTAACTCGTAAACAAACGCATTCACACGACCGCTGCTGCTTCTTAAGCGAATTTGTCGTATAAAGGCGATCGCTGCTGCCACGTGGGAGAACATATCCTATAAAACTCGCCGCTTCTGCCTCATAGGAGAACAAGCCTTATGAAACTTAGCCTTCTCATGGAAGAACATATTCTACGAAGACTTCTTAGAAGGTAATTTTCTATGTAGGTTTCATAGGAGAATATATCCTGTGCATGATACTTCTCCCGTTTCATCGGAAAACATATCTATGAAGGCTGCTGTTCCCCTCTCTCATTGAAGAATATGTTCCAAGAAGGTGGTTGCTACTGACTCGTGGGATAACGTATTTGGAGGCTCTATGGGAGAATGTATCCTAAGAAAACCTCTTGGGGGAACATTTATATTACAACCGGTGTCGTTGCTATCGCATGAGAGAACATGTCCTTTGAAGGCTCCTGGGCAGGGTATTTCTGTGGCTTCATCCTAGAACAAATCTAGTGAACGCTCCTGACTCATTGCAGAATATATTATCTGAAGGCGTTCGCTGCCCCCGTCATTAAAGAACATGTTTCAAAAAGACGGTCGCTACTGAATCACGGGAGAACATATTCCATGAAGGCATCGTCGAAGAACATTTATCCTATGAAGACCTCATGGGAGAAATATCCCATGAAGGTGCAATGAGAGATGATAAACCATGAAGAGACATAGAAGGACATCTCATGGAGGCTAGAAGGACACGCTAGAGGACGCTAGAAGGATACGAAGGCTCCATGAGATATTTCATACGCAGGCCTGTTATGAAAACATTTACATTACAAAGGCGTCTGCTGTTGCCTCGATCCTATCGATTCTATAATGGACTGATAGAATAACATTTATATTGCGAAGGCGGCTGTTGTTTCCTCGTGTGAGAACTTATTCTTGAGGACACCATGGAAGCACATACCGTACGAAGGTTTCATGAGAGATTTCCTACGACAGAGATAGATGGGAGGATATAATTTGAAGCCGGTCGCTCTGCTCATGGAGAACGCAACCTACGATGGTTTGATGGGAAAAAATGTATATCACGAAGGCGGCCACTGCTGCTTCGTATGAGAACGTATCATATGAAGGCCTGATGGGAGAACATTCATGTCACGAAGGCTGCTGCCTCATATGAGAACCTGTCGTACGAAGGCCCATGACTGCAGAATATGATGAAGGCAACTGCTGCTGCCTCATAGAGAACTATTCCTTACGAAGGCTTATGGCGAGAAAATTTAATACACGAAGGCGACACTGCTGCTTCGTATGAGAACGTATAATATGAAGGCCTGCATGGTTGACATTATGGTCACGAAGGCTGCTGGCCTCATATTGAAAATTGTCGTACGAAGGCCCATGACTGCAGAATATGATGAAGGCAACTGCTGCTGCCTCATGAACTCATCCTACGAAGGCTTAATGGGAGAAAATTTATATCACGAAGGCGGCCACTGCTGCTTCGTATGAGAACGTATCATGTAAAGGCCTGATGGGAGAACATTCATATCACAAAGGCTGCTGCCTCATATGAGACCATATCTGATGGAGATCTGATGGGAGGACACTTATATTACGAAGGTTGCTGCTGCTGCCTCATATAAAAACGTCTGATGAGAGAACACTTATATTACGAAGGATTCCGCTGGAGCCTCGTGGAAGAACATATCCTATTTTTCCTTAACGTTTCCTATGAGTTTGCCATGGGAGATCATGTTCCATGAAGACCTCATGCGAGAACACTTGTATCAGAGGCCGCTGCTGCTGTTGTCTCGTGGGAGAAGGCAGCCCAGAAGCAGCGCTGGCCGGGAGCGCACTCACCTGAAGAGGCCGCAGTAGGCGCCCGGGTCGAAGTGCTGGTCGGGCGGCACAACGCGCTCCAGGAAGCGCGGGGTGAGGGTGAGGGAGGCTACGGCGGCCAACAGCCACGGGTCGCCCAGCTCGCCAGCCCATTCGCGTCCGAAGCGCAGCCCCGACATGGCCGCCCCCGCCCACGCCCACCACGCCCCCGCTGCCGCCCTCGCCGCCGCTGCTCTCGCCCCGCCCCCGCTGCCCGCCGCCCCCGCCGCCGCCGCTGCCCGCCGCGCCGCCCCCGCAGTCCACGATGAACCTCGGCCGCTGGCACATTTCCTGCGGGACACGCCACAACAAGGGAAAGCGTGTTAGTTTGATAAGGCTCATTCATAACACAACATAAACATAAAGGTAGAACTAGTTTCATGAAGGGGAGCTCATTGCACATGCGTTCGCAAAAGCGTAACACGTAAGACGTTAACTTGAAAGCTTGCAAGCTTAAAGCTTCTGTACTTATGCATAAGAAATGAACCAATCACAGTACGTTAACTCAAAATCGAGAATCGAAGTCGATGTGGATCATTGACACTGTTGATACCTCGAAATGAATTCTCACATCCAACCAATAGTAAAGTAGAATTTCTCAAGCTGATAGAAAGTCTTATTTTGCTTACGTTTATGTTAGACACTGTAAATACATCGTGTCGATCACTTATGTTAATGTTTACGTATGTGCGTTATGCTTATGTTTACGTTTGCATTGTAAATGGGCCTTTACTCCTCTCCCCCCCCACTCTTGGCGTAAGTTGGTAATCTCGAAAACATCACTCCCGTACTAGAAATGGACATCAGAAAGCATACTGTGGAGTTTTGGGATGGGAAAATGTGCATTGTGTACAGAAACAGGCCAATTTCTTAAAAAAACAACAACAACAAACAACTCTGTTAGATATGCCTAAGATAAGATGTGATTCAATAACTACCAGCTCCTTGAATATTTTTTTATGTTACAGTTGGTAATACTATTACAAGAAAATATTCAACCAAGTCCGTTATTTGTCATATCGGTTGTGTCGTTAAGTACTTTTCGTAATACCACCTTTGTAAAAGAAAAAAAAAGTATAAATAAAAAATACCTTTTCTTAGAGTGGGATTACCCTTTTGCACCTACAAGTCATTTGTTTCGATTGTTCTTGACGGAAGGCGAACTTTTAAATCCTTAACGGAAGAATTCCATTTTCTTGTGAAATCAGATGACGCCCTGAGCCACCTTTGTCGGTTAAAACATCGACGTTTCTACGAAAAACCATCAGATGCTTCCAAAACGCCGACACCGAAACCCCATCCCTAATTCGCCCCCTGGTACCTCCGTCGAACTGTCCGCCGCGCCGCGCCGCGCCTTCCCGCGGTGGGTAAGTGTCTAGATTAGCCGTGCGCGCGCGGCGCTGTGTCTGATGGGTCAGGCGCGCCAAAGCCGGCGCGGCGCGTAGCTAGCGCCGGCGTATGCGGATGCGGCGCGGCGGGGTAGTTTTTGCGCGGCGGCGTAGCGGCGGGCGCGCGGGTGCAGTGGGACATACGTCTCGCGCGCCCACCGGTTTATTATTCTCTGCGGCAGCCGTTATTTTCGGTGCGGTGCTGCTACCTACCTGCCTGCCCGCCTGCCGCCTGCGCGGAAAGCACGTGCGCAGTGTTCGCGACGGAGAAAGTGCTGGGGGGAAAGATGGGTGGGAGAAGAGAAGATAAAGAAGAGGAAGATGGAAGAACGAGGATCGTAGAAGAAAGAGTGACGCAATGAGAGACAGAAGGAAAGATTAAAAAAAAACAGAAATGGAGAGGAGAGAAAGATAGAAAGAAGCGAAAGACAGAGTGAGACAGGAAGATGGAAAGAGAGACAGAAATATGGAAAGCGAGGCAGAAAGATGGAAAGATACACGGAAAATGGAGAGATAAGAAGAGAGGTAGAATGCTAGAGAGAGGGACAGAAAGAAAGATGGAAAGAGAGACAGGAAGACGGAAAGAGAGAGAGAGACAGAGAGAGGGAGAGAGAGAGGAAGATAGAAAGAGTAAGAAAAATGGAACGAGATACGGAAGAAAGAGAGGTGGAAAGAGAGTAAGAAAAGAGGCAGAAATAAAGGAAGAGAAAGAAAGGAGGGTGGTATAAGAGAAATAGAGGAAGAATGAATGACAGCGATGAAAGCAACGATAATGACGAACGGTGGAGGGTTATGATTTTCATGGTACTTCTTTAAGTTTCTTCTCGCCCTGATATCTTTTGAGCTAATATACCGATTTTGCTGGTCAGAAGAGAAGACGATGTGTTTTATGTTGGAAAGTGACAGAAACTGTTTGAAGCTACCCAAAATTCAATACACATGCGTTTGTTTTCATTCACGAGAATTTAATAACTCAAATCTGAGAGTAATATCTGCGAGAATTAGACGGGTTATTGATCGCACGAAAGAGATAAAGATTTTTTAATTACACACCCCACCGGAAATTAAGCTAATGCTAAATGAATTGCAAGTGATCTAAAATAAATCAACTTAATGAAAAAAGAATGTAAAAATTTTTCAATTTAATGTTTTAAGGGAAATTAAATAAACTTGTCATGAAATCCAAGAAGAAATGCAATTATAATTGAGCTTTTCTTGTTCATTTTTTTCAGAAAGTAGGAAATGGTTTGTAATTTGTGTTGTCATCGACAACAGAAGGAAACGCAATCAGAAACTGACAATTTTATTGAAGTACTAGCAAAATACCCGGCGTTGCCCGGGATTTCTTCATATTGAAACCCAGAGTCCTTATAAAAGAGGAAAGAGATCAATTTCATATAATCCACGATATTTAAGATGATTATTTTGAATGCAATTGGTTCAAATTTTAATAAAATACTGCAGTTTTCTTTATTTTTTTACAGTACACTGCAATTAGAATATTTATCTTTAAAATATTTATCTTAAGCACTGCTATTGGATTCTAGCCATTCTATTTGATACCAGTTCTTCTGCACCGATACTGGCCTCCGGTGGAATATATTAGGAAGTAATCTGCTCTTAGCGACAGAAAAAAAATATTGATTTTCCGCATTTATGATAGATAAATCTTTACCAAACTTACAAGAGCCCGCAAAAATGTCGTGTCTATTGTATGTGTATTCCTATATTACTTTTTGTAGTGTCGATGTCGGCTACATGTTGTTGAATCCAGTTTAATTAGTATAGATGTAGGAATGTGGACAGGATGGGGGAAGGAATCATTGCGGGCTAATTGTGTTCTTCTAGTGAAGGTGCTCCTCCAGCTATGTAAGTGATGTGTATGTCCTATAAGAGTTTGAAGGAAACCACGGAAACGACTTCTCAGAGCGTCCACTTCTAGAATTCTCGAGACAGGTTAAATTCGACCGTGGCCTGTAACTAGTTTCGAAACCCTACTCCTCTTCGGGACTCAAACCCCCAAGACTTCCCTGCCAGGTGCATTACCGAGGCAACGACAGTACTGCCGGTGAGCCACCATTCCCGACAAGGGGAGGTCCTAAGATCGAGTCCGGACGGCGGCAAATTTTTCATGACAACTAAATAGCTAGGTTGATGAGGACTTTTGCACCAACGGGCAGTGGCATTGTGAGACCCCGGGTTTTAGCTTGTATCAGAAATTTGTCACCATCGGGTTCTGAACCTGCGACCTTCAGATCTCTAGAGCTTCAGTCGCGGACTCTTCTATGAATTAGTGTCGCGACATCCACAAGAAACATGGAAGTTGCCAATCGTCGATGTTCCAAATCAAAACATCGATTTTAAAAATACATCGACCAAAAACCATCAGTGTTTTCAAACATCGATTTTTTAATGTTGGTTTAGTAACCACTAACATAAAACTCGTGCGCCACAAAATTTAATATGCCAGTGGCTGTGCATATTAATTTATATTTCAAATTTAACTGAAAACTAAGTTATACAACGTCTCACCATGTGCGAAATACAAGAAAGACAAAGGAAATACCAGGCTATCAGGTTCATCTCAAGTTAGGGATGATAGTTTCCTCGTTGAAGGTAAAGCAAATCAGGTTCGTTTCGAATACAGACCGACATTGGTACCATCTGTTAATGTTTCTTATTTTAACTTTCACAAAATTCTGAGTATGGGCATCTTTCATCCACGAACGAAACATTAAAAACGTAAAAACATCGCTTTCAGTACATCGATGTTTAAAGCATTGATGTTTCTTATAAAACAGCTCTGAAAACATCGACATCGATGACGCATCCTTAATTTGAAGCACTAATGTAACTGGCAATTCTTGCTTCCTACTTCTCCCCCTCTTATTTCCCTTCCACTTTTGAATGCACAAAAACAGCGACCTCAACGCCCCAGCTAGTGTTCCCTGTGCTACAACCATCCGGTTGCAAGTCGCAGTAGACATATGACTGCCGTGCCCCAACCTAGAGTCCGTGGAGTCGTTTCAGCCGCGGAGCAATCCGGGAGACCATTCCAGTCTGGGAACGGTACCTTGACATCAGCCGGAGAAGAGCTGGCGATGACTCGCTCTTTCTTGAGTCGGGATTGTCCGGGTGGGATGTTTGTCACGACGGCAGGCGGGGCAAAAAATGTCGGCCGAAGTCTAATTTACCGCCGGATGGTGACAAAGATCGTTTAATGCTATAAGATGTTTTTTGCATGATGCTAGTTTGTGTAATGTGTAAAAATGAAGTTATTGCTATTTGAATTCAGAATAGGTACTCTTTATGGTATTATTATTTACTCTATTATTATTATTATTATTATTATTATTATTATTATTAATAATAATAATAATATTACCTCTATTATTATGTATCAAAGTGAGCAAACGGGGACATTTCTCACTGCTGTTGATTGGTGGAGATGACCACCAAAATATGTCCAAATTTACAAAGAATATACTTTCTTAACATATTGTATAGATGAGATTTATAACATCTATAATATTGCACGATGATAAATATTTCTGTTGTATTTTTCAGTTAAAATAAGTAATTATTGGTGACAGTCAAAACAGCGAATAATCAGATACGATTCGAAAAAGCACATTTATCAGAATGTACAAACCATCCATCACTTATATCTAATTACATTTTCCGGAACCGAAGTGAGAACAAAATAGGAGGATGGCATTTGTGTTTTGGATTTGATAATGTCACATCGATTGGTCTGCTGTTGTTCACTGTTGGTTCACAATGCTGATAAACTGCGAAAATACGAGTAGAATGAGAATGCGATAATGTCGACCGCGATATTGGTCAAAGAACGGATCTGGAAATGGAGAGGATTAAGGAAGGGAAAGAAGTGGAATGGAATTTTGGAAAGAATGGATGAGAAAGTACAAAATAACTAAGAGAAAGATGAAGCAGAGCATTATGAAGAGGTTGTTGAACGTGAATATGTAAGAAGATGATGCAGGCAAGAACATGATAAAAAAAGAGAAAGAACGGGAAGAGGTAGGAAACAAGAAAACAGTGAATGCAAAAGGGTAGAGAATGAAAGGAAGGAACGAAAAGTGACATAAGGTACTGAATAGGGAAAAGGAGGAGGATTAGAAGAAAGATAATCCTGAAGTGTGAGAGAAAAAGAGAATACGTCCAGACAAGGAAGAGAAGAGATGAAGAATTAATAAAAAGAGAAAAAGTAAAGAAATACGAGTATGTTTGCAAAGGGGAAAATTAAATAAGATTAGGGAAAAAGATGGTGAGAAGAGAGGGATTGATAAAGAAATAGAAACGAAGTATAAAGTGATTCGTTTGAAGGAGAGCAAGGGTAGAATAAAAAGTTGAAGCGGAGAAAGAAGGAAGCCAGAAGTGAAAAGGTGCAAAGTCGAGAGGGAAGGAGCAAGGTAAAGAGGAAGAATAGGTTCGGAGAGGTGGAGGGGAAGCTAAGAAAGTTAGGTATGGAGTTTGGAAGCATAGAGATGGTAAAAGGATGATGAAGATGAGGTGAAGAGAAGGAGGGAGAGGGAAAGAAGAAAAACTATGGAGAAAGATGATTACAGGGAGAGGAGGTAGAGCACAAGGAGACAGGGAGGGAATGGAGAGGAGGGTGAGAAGGAGGAGAGACGAGAGGAGGGTGAGAAGGAGGACAGACGAGAGGAGGGTGAGGAGAGAGGAGAGGAGGGTGAGAAGGAGAGTGGAGAGGAAAGGATGATGGGAATGAGAGGTGAGGATGAAGGGGTAAGAAGGTGGAAGAGGAGTGTGGGTAATGGGAGAGAGAACGACGGAGATTTGCCAAGGATGGAAGAAGAAAAAAAAATATGGAGAAATATGAACAGAGGGTAAAGAGGGAGAAAATGAGGCAAAAAGAAGAGAATGGAGAGGTAGGTGACGAGGAAGAGAGAGGAGTATTAGGAGGGGAGAGGAAGACGAAAATGAGAGGTAACGATGAAGAGAAAAGAAAGTGAAATAGGAGTGGGAGGAATGATAGAGATAAGAAGAGAAGGAAAGAGAAAGAAGAGAACATATGGAGGAAGATGAAGAAAGCAGGAGGAGGGAGATGATCACAAGAGGAGAGCATGAAGAGTATGGGCGGAGGATAAGAGGAGGAGAAGGGGAAAGGGGAAGAGGATGCGTGACGAGGAGTAGGCAGGAAGAATAAGAAAAATAGGAAGAAGATGAGGCAAAGAAAACTGAATAGGAGAGGAGGAGGAGGAGGAGGCGAGCGGCATGACCCAAAGCACTTGCCTCCGGAGGTATGTCCGCGGCGCGGGGCGGCAACGGGACCGGCTTATCTGGGAGGCGGCGGGCGATCCACGGAGCGGATCGGAAGGCCCATCCCCCTCCCCTCCTCCCCACCCCACAGCCGGACGACGAACCCTCCTCCCCGCACGCACGCACGCTCTCGCTCGCCTGCCCAAACGCACCGCCACGCACTCGCGGGCACCATCGGCTCTATTACGCCCGCACGGGATGGGGAATGACAGTGCGTGAACGACTCAGGTGTGGGGGGTGGACGAGTTATCGATTGTACACGTGAGCTTGTTGTGGTGATTGTGGTTGAGGCGATTGTACACGTAAGTTGGGTGGACGGGCTTTTTGTGATTGCTCAAAAATGAACTTTTAATTACTACTTTTTTTACCTGTTGTTCGTTCGGACTGCGAGAATACATTTTTGCTTATCTGGTTGGACGGAGGTTTAGACTTAACCATTTTTGCCTTTGACGGCAACTACGAACTTTCAAAACGTGCTATACTAGTTTGTAATAGGGTTAACATTATAGTTAATACGGCTAGTATTTCAGTAGTGAGGAGAAGAGACGGCGTGTCAAGTAGAATGTTTGAATCTCATATTCACGTATGTATTCTTAATCAAACCAGTGCATATTAGTACTCATAATTTGGTTTACCAACTCATTTATTTAAGGGAGTTTAGGAGTCCACTCACTGTTAATATCGTTGAGGCTCATGAATGATATCTAATGTGTCCGATAGTGATGGGGTTAATGATGATTTAGTATTGGTGGAGTGTGTGTCAGGCGAAACGGGAGAACCGAAGTAAACCGAAATCTCCCTTTGTCAACAACAAACTCCACTTGGATTGGCCACTGGAATCGAACCAGAGCCTAAGCGCCCTCCCTTTAATTGCTCACGCAGTAGGAAATAAATAAAAGGGTTTGAAGGTGAACTGTGAATAGGCTTGAATGCCGAATCTAAAAGGTTTGGTTGGAGTTTGTTGTGATGTGGAAGACAAGATTATATTAGTTGCTAGGTAAAACATTTATTTATAAAGAAAATTATGAAATAAATTTACTAACTAAATTAAATATTTCATTGTTCATATTTTTGTATTAAGAAAATGTTATGGATTTAACATTCAAAGCTTTGTATCATCAAACTGTTAATTAAGTACAATGATTAAGCCAGTTAATTACTTACATTGATTATTCCAGTGTAGAAATGCTTTTTATAGTACTTCAAAATATTTCATTTTTACTTTGGATCATTTATCCTATCAAATGACGTATGGTCATTAAGATTTAGAGGTAGCTTACAAATGTTGGGATGAGATGTATTTATTCACAAGTTTTGGATGTGTACTTCAAAAGCTTTGGATATTATATCCAAGTTATTCTTTCAGTGCATGATGAGTAGTGTAACAATTCGAATGCTCTTGTTTTACTCTTCTAGAAACACTATGCAGAGAGAGATATTTATTTCAGGTTAAAATAATCAATATCACGAACATGTTAAGCACTATGAGATTAAGGAAGTTAAGTAATTTTGCTGAGAAGCGAAATATTAGCGTTTCCATGAGAATGACGAGTACACGTACATTATTATGTAAATAGATATGCATTGTCACACCTAAACTTCCTAATATTGGAGTTTTAGCTTTACGGAAAAAATATAAATATCATATTAGTTGTTCGATTATCTTGTGATAGTTTAAATAAAAGATGTCTTTACCAGTATTTTTATTCGTTACATTAGCCATTTTCTTCGACTTAGCCATCATTTTCACACCTGGTAAAATATTATTACAAAAATATTAAGTATAAAAGCTAAGAAGAAACTTGTACAAAATACTAAATAAAAGAATATGACATTAAGACACTATTCTTTTGAGATGTCGCTTATATCGAGATCAGGAGGGTTTCATTTATTCTCCCACATCCATTTGCTTGGCCTTCCTCATTGGCTTCCTTTTTTTTGTACCTGGTTTCTGCTACATACTTAATCGACCTATTGTAAATTCGTATACATGGAGACTCAGTCTCATATTACAACGTGGAAATGGCCGCAAAAAATATCAATAGCTCCACGCCAAGTGTCTGCGGGACATGAAAGCGACCGAGGCCTGCGTTATCACCTCGTAAACGGTCTCTGCGACGGCGGGACCCCTGCTGGAAGCAAAGAAAGTGTAGGGGGGGGCAGCTCACCTCTGGGAGACGCCCTGGGCTCATCCGGACACCACAAAGGTGCAGTAAAACGGGTTTTCGTGCGCACCTCAAGGCGGCGCCCTTTACGCCCCTCTCGCGGCGGAGACGTGTCAATGAACTTCAAAGGAGCCCACACTCGCAGCTTGCACGTTTCATGCATTTTCGTCTTTCTTTTCCTCCGTATGAGTGTGGAATCTTCAGACGATTCTGTCCAAAATTGATGTTTCTTGATCTACCCGGCAGAACTCGAGGCCCTGCGATTTGAAACGGTTATTTTGATTTTAGGACGCATTTTACTTGAAGCCATTACATGTTTAAACCTTTGTCAAATATTGCTCCACATTATTTATTTATGTATTTATTCATTTATTTTTCTCGCATAGAGCAAATAAAGGAGTTCCATAAAATTGGCGCTGGTCCGGTTTTCGATGAATTCTCTACATTTTCGAGAATTGCGAATTTTGAAAATCACAAAAGTTTAATTTTGTTCGGCGTATTCTTACATCAACAACATTGATTATATATAATTATATATCAATAATGCAATTCATTAATTCAATATTTATATCAATAATGCAATAATATTTCAAAATAAGAGTCGTTTTTTCGTAATTTTGCATGATGTGTAGGCAATTAAAAAATATTTTCTCAAATACAGCTCCAATTTTTTTTCGATTAGAGAAAAATATGCTTGAAAATGGCACTTGTCTTATTTTTGTTGAGCTTCCTGTATTTTAGAAAATTGCGGAAATGCGAGAATTGCTATTATTATTATTATTATTATTATTATTATTATTATTATTATTATTATTATTACATTTTTCAATACATTTGCATTTTCTCGTCAAAGCTATCAGGATTATCTGAATTGTGAAAAGTAACCAGCGGCCGTTGATGCTTTAAGAACGACTCTGTTGCAGCAAAAGGCAATAGCAACGGCCGTTGCCGCTGCTGGTTTGTATCATAAATTTGTTTGTTCCGTTTGTTTTTCTACGAAATCTTTTTCCGCCGAATTATCCCCCCATATTTCTGGTAATCGTGTTTTCTGAATCTGCACTCTTTATCTCGACATGGGAAGCTATCCATGTAACTGATATAAATGACATCATATCGGTGTCTAGAAGCAACATGATTTAGGTACGGAACAGTATTACTACTCTGCTGGGTAATTCGACCCAATTATAGCTTCTCCTGAAACTGAAATACGTTCGTTTACTACTCTACTGCTTCTTTTTCTCGTCAATACCTGGACAGTTTACGCTGAAATTTAAAAGACGCTCTACTTTTTTTAACAAATAAACAGGACATCTTAATATTCCCAGCTCTGTTCTGGCTCAAGCATACCCAAACAACGTTTCCTATCCCACCGCGAAAGCATCAATATTATTTCAAGCGCGTCGTTACTTTCGTTCTGTTTCGGTGTATTACAAGAAAGCGCGGTGGATCTGCACTGGAAGAAAGAAGTCATTGTGCGCGATATTGGGACGGGCAGATTCAAAAGTTCCGACGACGAACCCCCTGCCAGCCCAGCAGGCCGCTCTGAATCAGCCCGCTGGGCATGGGCGTGGGCGGGGGAGGGGGAGCTGCCCTGGATACCGCGTGACGCATGCGTGGATCTCCAGAGAGCGCGGGAGGTTGCCAGCAACACGACGATGGTAGAGGCGGATGCTGGGAGATTAAGATGCTCTCGGAAGCCTGGTTTATTGATTGGTTGATTACTTCGTGTTTGTGGGAACGTCAACGGATACGGGTATTGATCTCGTGAGGGTAGTTAATGTTTTTGTCAGAGGCGACGATTCTGCTCCCATTGGATGGCGAGATCCGCCTCCGATCTACACGTCGGCCTGCTAGTTTTTCCCCAACATGGTATCCTCTCACATGTGTGGTAGAGTATTGCATCATGGCGATGGTAGAGGCGGATGCTGGGAGATTAAGATGCTCGCGGAAGCCTGGATCATTGATTGGTTGATTATTTCGTGTTTGTGGGAACGTCAACGGATACGGGTATTGATCTCGAGAGTGTAGTTAATGGTTTTGTCGGAGGCGACGATTCTGCTCCCATTGGATGGCGATATCCGCCTCCGACCTACACGACGGCTTGCGGATTTTTCCCCCACCTGGTATCCTCTCACATGTGTGGTAGAGTATTGCATCACGGCGATGGTAGAGGCGGATGCTGGGAGATTAAGATGCTCTCGGAAGCCTGGTTCATTGATTGGTTAATTATTTCGTGTTTGTGGAAACGTCAACGGATAGGTTATTGATCTCGTGAATGTAGTTAAGGTTTTTGTCAGAGGCGACGATTCTGCTCCCATTGGAATGCGAGAACCGCCTCCTACCTACACGACTGCTTGCTGATTTTTCCCTCACCTGGTATCCTCTCACATGTGTGGTAGAGTATTGCAACACGGCGATGGTACAGGCGGATGCTGGGAGAATAAGAAGCTCTCGGAAGTCTTGTTGATTGATTGTGAGGTCTTCCGGTAATTACTATTTTCCCACTTTAGTACGCCGTCGAAACTCACTTGTTAATTATAAATATATTCACCGACTTCAACTATTTTCTATAAATATTTACGTAACTGATTTGCCCTGCTCTGCTCATAGATTTACATTGTACCGGAATATTTATTAGGTTTATTTTATTACCTTCTTGTTTGTGGGTATTGACGTAGAACATGCTAGATCTTTCTTTCCTGTAGGGGACATGCTGTCTATATAGACCTACGATATCTGGAAGTTCTGTTAATTAAGTATTTTTTTAATTGATGGCAACTGGCTACAAATTATCAGCCTTGTTCCAGATAATAAATCAAATATTTATTTAATAATTTAATATTACAATACTAAATGAGCTTATGTGATTGATATTTTTAAATTTTTGATGAAAGATGTATCCTTCCTATACATTTCAATTTAAAGTTCTTGGCTTACTGATGTCTTCGTGCGCATTGAAGATTTCTCGACTGAATTACAGTTGAAATGTCTGACACGCGCCTTCTTTCTTTGTCATCTCGGTGATACGAATTCTATTCTCCAGCCTCAAGTAATATTACCAATGTCAAATTTTAATTACAATGTCACCCGTGATTCTATTAGTTCATTCCCAGTTCGCCGAATAATTGTTCTAATTCAGTACGCGTTCACATGCCCCAGCTCGGACACGCTCTACGCTCCTTAGTGGCGCCCCGTCTTGTGTGGTAGTGAATTGCAACACTGTGATGTTAGAGGCGGGTGCTGGGAGAATAAGATTCTCTCCGAAACCTGGTTGATTGATTACTTCCTGTGCCCGGGTGAGTCAACGGCTAATCCCGTGAGAATAGTGCTTGTTTTTATCGGAGGTGGTGACGGTGTTTGGCCCCCATTGGATGGCGAGATCCGCCGCTGATCTACACGAGGGTTTAAGGAGTTTTCCCTCAATTAGGTATTTTCCAACTAGGGTGGCACTGCCCTAATCGGGACACTTCACTCCCTGCCCGAGATTTGAATAAGTTGCGTAGGTATGTCCATCACTTTCGTTTAGTCCCCTTCCCATCCATCTATCGAGATAAATGAAGAGTCATTGTGACGTGTCTCGGTCTCTTGATGGGATCTGATTATTAGTTTATGGAACCATCCGGAAGATCCCAATAAATTTCCAAAAACGTGTTTTTGCATTTTTTAGCGCCGCGATCTAGCGGTGTCCGCCTGAACCATTTCGATCGCCCCCACATGCAGCTGTGATGCCTACTAAATGTGACGCCAGTGATGCCCATGACGTTGATTGACAGAGGGCGCTGGAGGTTGTATTGCGCGGACGCTAATGTTTACTGAATGCGGTCCGGAGCTGGGATGATTGGGAAGGAAATTATCGTTTGATAGGATAATTTTATGTGTAGCGTACACGATAGTGCTAATGATATAATCCCCCATTTCTAGGATAATTCCAATTACAGAATTATATTCTACTGTAAATCTATAATAATGGAACAGCATGTACCAGAATAGGAGCATGTGCAAATGCATAAACTACACCTGTCCATAGACTATAATAAATCCCAAGCCGTACATCTATTCCTCTTCCGTGGATTAAGTATAGTCACTGAACCTGCCTAAGGCATTATGCTTCCCAGTACAACTATTTGGCATGCATACATTTTGGAAGTATCAAACTGTTTTTAATAATACAACTGTATGTTTAAAGCTCCTTTTTATTTTGAACTTTCGTAGTAGAAATTTTTTTACGAAAATCTTTTTTACAAGTTTAAATCGCCGTTGAAGTCACATCAGCCTAGGTGTACAATTAATAATAAATAATAATAAATAATGAATAATAATAATAGATAATAATAATAATATAAAACAAAACTGGGGTTCATTACCTAGATGTATGGATGAACAACTGCAACTCTCTCATGTGCGCAGCTAACTCCCAGTCCGTAATAAAATCCACAATCGTAGTCGATTCCCGTCTTGCGATTAATGTCTTACCGACTGCCCTAAGGCAATCTGCTCTTCCCTTACGGTATTCCGCCATGAACGAGTTACGTGGCCCGGGCCGCACCGTGCGCGGTTGTCTCCCGAGCGAAGGCCCGCGGCGCACGTGTGTACCGTTTTGCGCCGACGGGTGTCGCGCGCTGGAGGGCCAGTGTAATTTGCACCGCGCGCCCCGGGCTGGATAGTTTATCGTGTTCTATTATTACGGTAATGCGGCGGAGTGGCAGTCGAACAGCAGCTTGTGGGATCAGTGCATCAACCGACACCTTGCGCCTTCTAGCCTGGCGCTTAAGCTGCAATTGAAACGACTGTTACGGGATTGCGGTGTCGCCGTATTTGGCGTCGAGTGTGCGCCGATACAGTATTAACTCGCGCGAGTTCAAATAAACTCAAATTTTGTGTAACTGTTTTTGTGGATAATGCTAGGAAGTGAGTTAGCCTTGTTCAAACGCAGTTACTGGTCTGGAAATTAGAAACTAGTATTAAATTTATTTGCAATCCTAGATAGGGATCTGTGGATCGGATTGAGCTTATTAAAGTTGTATGCTAAGAGTTCACGCTTCAGGTCAATTGTACCGTAGGGATCACTGATCGCTATAAGATCCTTTTATTGTGACGAAAGCCAAGTTTGGATGCCGTAGTCAAGGTGCTTAGAGTATGTGTGTGGATAACAGAAGGTCCCAGGTCCAGATTCCAGTGCATCAAAGATTCGCACTTCTTTGAGAATCCGTTTATAATAAATTCGTAGTCACCAATAACTTAGATCTACTGCGAAGCATGAGCCACTAAAAATGATCTATTCGTTTACTTGCCATGCATTGAATGAACTTATGAATGCATACTTCTGTTGAAATGTATATCTATTCTTATCAAACGTACCACACGAAGTTTACCGAAGCATTCATTAGAGCACGTAGCGGCGATCATTTTATTAAGTCCCGAAAACGTGAATCAAAATAAAATGATAAACTGAATGCTGGAAAGTCTGTAAGTCTGTGAAAAAATAGTGTATGACATGCCGTTGGTAAAACTGATTTTAATCAACTCGTGCTTACCTTCATTTAAAGATCTAATATGCGAGAGAAAATTGTATGGAAAAAAACAAATCTCTGGTTTTTTACTATTAAAGCTGGAAATCGGGTACAAAAATAAAACTTTAATGTACAATTTTAGAAAAATTCCTAATTTTAATAAATATCAGCAATTAATGCATTTTTGTAAAACCATTCTCTATTTCAGAAAAAAAATAAATGAATTTTTTTTAGCCATTTTCTAGAAAAAAATGGAAAAGAGTCAGGGACTTCCATATAAACACCACCTGCAAAATTAAAACGTCTTAATCATCCTCGTAACGTCCCAATTTAGCTCTTACGACTGACGTATTTACCAAGTTTCATCTCAAAAGCTTCTCATGTGACAGAGGTTTTGCGCGACACAACCTCTATCCGTCATCATCCCCGATTTTCGGTTACAATGTGGCATGTATCTCCTCCATCTTTGTTGCACCATCGTTTGGTACCAGCGCTAAATTGATCTTATCTTACGGGTGTTGTTCGCACAATTTCAGCTCAACAGAACTTTCAAACATAGAGTTTAGCCGAATCAATTTTCGAGAATCGTACTGTTGAAGTGATTCACACTTTTCTTCCATACTACAGACTATGTTCAAATTATTAGACTAAAGCATTTCTTTTCTAAGTTCATGATATAATTAGAGACCGTTAAGTGCAATGTGTCTGAAAGATTGAAAATGACTTTTTCCGCCATAATTACAGTGTTTCCTCAAGGAGGTGCAATTTTTATGCCAACGATGAAACACCAGTGCCAGGAAGAAAAAATGTCTTTCAAGAATTTAGAAGATAGCAATTTAAAATGTGTACCAATTGTCCTACGTAAATATGGCACTGCCACTTGAAACTGTAAGGAAACTTATATGGGTATTACCTTATCAATGTTGTGATAGTGAAATAGGATGTCGAAAGTATTTAGGAGAGATAGTTTGCCTGTGCAATCTTACAGGCAACTATGTTACGTCTACCGCGTGTGTGCGACAGCGAGCTCATGAAAAATAAGAGTATGGGCTCTCTATTTACTCAGGTGAAAATTGGTACGCATTGTGTCCAACAGGATAAAGTTGTTGATTACGAAACAAAGCCACGACACTCACGAGCAAGTATTGAATTGTATGACCGTAACATGTACCGATGTAACAAATCAAATCTTACGCAAATGTCTTAGTCTACTAATTTGGAAAACATCGTCTCTACGTTTTAGGCAGGACACGTCCAAATAGAAAATAGCAAGCTGTACCCGAAACTCCATTCCGTCCACGACGGTGTGTGCTTACCCGCGCGTTTCGAAAGGTAGGCAGGCGGCGTGTCAGTGGACGTTAGACGCAGCGCGTCCGCCGCTTGCACACGCCACCGCCCACGCCGCCGCTCGCCGCTGCTCCCGCTGCTGCGTGTGCTTGTTCAGCTGCACGCCAGCGCCGCCCCGCGAATGTGTTTATCCGGCTGCTCTCCCCCCCCCCGCGCTCCCGCACCGCACGCTCCGCGCTCCTCTGAGCGAAAACGATTGGGGGGTTGTGGTGCCTGGGCAAAAAAGTGACGAAATCATGAGATATCGCCAAGCGAGGCCTACAATATAAACTACATAGAGTGGCTGTCCTAGCGTTCAGAGCTCGTGGTGGAGGCTCGTTGAACTAGTGGCCCCATGTTTTTTTGAAAGTTAAAAATACGAGGGCGGTGTACTCAACTGCTACACTGAATCGAAAGTTGTGTTGTTATTAGCATTACAAATTTATTTTTTTATGTTTTTCGTTTAACCGGTATTTAAATAACGGTATGTAATAACATTCACTTCTTAGGCTTTATGCTAACTCCATAACATTTCAATAGCTTCCATCTTTGATAATAATCGATTGCGAGCAATAAGTATTTAAAGTTTCTCAATTCGTTCTCCTAACATTTTGACTTTCCGTTTTTAATTGGTTGGGTTTTTTGGTCCGTGAGAACACAGAACAAGAGATTTATATTAGCCGCGACCCGCGCTCACCCGTCTTATCTAGCGACAAACGTTAATGCGAGAATTCTTTGTTTCCCAAAGGGCGCTACTTTCGACTGCAAAAAAAACATGGCTTTAAATTTCTTTCAAAGATGAAAGGCCGCTTCAGCCCTCTATGTTGCTATGTTCTAGCTCTTGGATATCGGTATTAATTATTCAATTCGGCCCTCACGGCATGTGATGTTGTTTTCCGGTTAGTTCTAAACGGTTCGTACACTAAAGGACGATGTGGCGGTCTGAAATGGGCGTGCTGCTGGAAGCTGAGGAAGCTCTCTCCGCTCATTTATCGTGCTGAAGAATGCAGAAATGCTTGTAGCTTCAGCTTTGGGCACTGGATTGATGATTGAATTTCAGGCGCATCACCAATTGGAGAATATGCAAAGAATTTAAAACGGCGCTCTAAAGCATTTAACGTTTACTCTGCGTGCAATCATGTTTAGTGCATTTCATATTCTTCAAATTCTTGTAATTCAGATGTTTAATGAACGCATGACTCCTTAGATTGCACGTTAAAATTCAACAACTATCGTATTTTCAGATTTAAGGTAATTTTTTATACTGAATACTTGATTTTGCTAGAACTATTCATATTGACATGTTGACGGTGTTAAAATGCTTCTAAACGATGGCTTTCTCTTCGCTTTGCGAAAAATTAAAAATTCGACCTGGCGTACTCCATCTTGGTGACAGGTACAGGGAGCAGCGTCCAAGTATTCGGAATTGATGCTAGGGAATTTCTTAGTTGTTTTGTCCTTGAATTGTGGTCGTGATGAGTCATGTTGTCCTGGAGGCATCATTCCATTTCACAATCATTTCATCTACCATCATTTTTAAGGCCTCCATCATTAATCGTTATAATTAGTCATCCCCTGGTGATAAACCCTTAAGGCACTGGAGGACAGAAAGTAAATCAGCAAGGAAGGGAAGGCATAAGTCATAAGCTCGTCGCTTATCGTTTTCAAGGACTTAGTATGGTACTCATAACCACGGTCCCTTACGTATTTGTATTCTGACGATTCTGAAAACGTTGCCAACAGTTATGGATCTCATCCAAGAGTCATGAAACAAAGTTGTCATGGACTTTTTCACTAGCGAGCGTTTCTCAAATATATGACGTCTAGTTTATGCCGAAGTACTGTAAAATTCTTGTGTGTTTTTCACTTAAAGGTTGCGGTAATCTAGTCTTCAACTGTCCACATTCCTTCCATCCAACGATTCAAAACGAGGAAACTTCTTGAAGTAGCGAATACACAAACTGAATTCACAAAGTCTTCAACTGCATCCGACAACACACACACAACCCCCAACACACACACACTGAACGCTGCACCTGTCCTCTTCTAGAGCTCCATCGTCGTGCATTATGCATGAAACACACCCCTCGTGCTGACACTTTCGTATTTCTTAGATGCCGCATTAGTCTCATGAGAAATAACGTTCCCGCCATGTGTGTGGCCTGCCCGGGGTTGAGACACTTCTCTGGGCTGCGTCTTCCTGCCACGTACATCTCTTGCTCCTCTCATTCGCGTCCGTAGGCGGCGTGGCCGCAACGAGCGTTCCAGACACCTGTTTTGTCCACGCCCACCACCGTGCACCTCGTGCACTGTCACTGAAGGGAGCTGAGCTACAACTTGCGTTCGTCTCAGTTTACGTTTTCCAGTCTACCTTCCTTCCATCCAGAAAAAAGAAAAAAATAATCGAAAAAAAATCCATTAAGTTAGTTAATGCCTCTGAAGAGATCGCGCCATTCAGGTTCCCGTTCTTCTATCTTTATTACGCAACTTGCTCTGCTCCTTTCACCTTACAATTCCGTGGCTCCGTCTACTGGTCTATTCCACTCGGAATAAGACCACAAATCCATGAGTTAGTTTATATATTTCGTTAATGCCTTATTTTATGGACATCAGACTTCCGCTCTTCCGTCTGATCACGAAAATTTCGCTTCGCTCTTTCAGGCATGCCCAGCGAAGAAAGATGGTATTTACTCGGGCGACGAAACAAGCGATTTGGAATTTAAACTCACAAGGCTTCTTTTAGGCTTGAGGATCTTGTAAATGTACAACATGGGTCAGTCCCGGCTTCTACTTCCCTGCCGAAGGAAGGCGTACGAGGGATTTTGTCGCTCTTAACAACCACCAAAGGCTTCTATCAGGTTTGAACCCGCAGGGGAACTGAAGGAAAAAGGGAGTTTCAATATTAAGTACTATGTGCCCGTGTCCGCCTGTGTAGGTTTTGCCAGGTACGCGGGTGTTAATAAATATATAACTTTATCAGGGGAAGGAAAGCTCATCGTTTTATCCCTTCAAAGTGACGAATGAATCGCTGCCTGATGTAGAGAATGGACTCGGGAAGAATTTGGTTGTTTCATAGATCTTCTGATTAAGATAGAAGGACATAACATTTAAATAGAGCAATAACTTCTAGCTCATGAAATCGGTTAAATACAATAAATACGTAATGATATTTATTGCCCTTGAGAAGTATACGCAAGAAAATTTCCAGAGAGGCAGTCACTCTCCCGATGTTTCCAACATCCCGTCTGTTTAAACAAATGTCAAACGTACGCTAGGACAAATATACGAAAATGTTTATGTAAACGAACGAGTTTTATTAATCGAAATTTTGCAAAAGTGACTTGGAATATGCGTAGGCGAGACAGGTTTTGCCTCCTATGTTGGCGAGCTAATGTTTAAAAAAAAGGTATAGTTCCAAAACCATAAAATTCGCTAGTAGAGGTGGTTTCTATGTCACATAAGTACTACTTCACACTTTATACATATTATTAGGGTATTCTATTGTGGTATATGGTTTGTGTCTAATAGTTTTCTGGACTCTGTAGGCCTAAATTTCGATGGGTTGTTTTCGTCCAGCTTTCCCTCTAATTTTATTTAGCAACTGCTGAAAATGTCATGTTTTTAATTATGATAATTAAGTGTGACGTCCGTTCTGCAAATAACATATCGGATTAGTTCTTTGACGCCACGATATACACATAAAAATCTTTCACCCCGGTGACTAAAACTGATCAGTCATGAATTTTACTGGAGAGCAAAACACATATTTTTAAGTGAAGAAAATCAGAATGAAATTCAAACGAAAGTAAAATTCAAACTAAACTCTTGTGTGTAGGGTTTCGTTTGAAATCATTAATATCTGATTTACAGCAATCCAGCCGAAAGTTGTTTTGGCTTCTCCTGTAAAATTTAAAGCATTCATAGACATCAGATTATTCACCAGGTTAAAGATATATTGTTGAGTTACGTTCGTGTAGTATGACTTCGCCATAGAATGGACCAGATGAGAGATTGCGACTTATAATCACGTTATAGGAAGGAGGGGCTATTGAATATCATGGCATAAGCGCGAATTCGAGAGTCTGCTTTGTGACATGGAGTACACTATGTGTGTTGACACCAACAACGGTTCAAGAATCTCTCTCAACTGGCGAGTTAATGGTATTGATTTTGCTTCGTGACCGAAGACTGGGATTGTTGTCAAGAACAAAGTCATGAAATGTTCCATGGCGTTTTATTGCGTGACACTTAAATCGTCTGTCAACATTGAAACGAAGAAACGCCTAGTGTCTCGCTGGACCTGGCGCAATAACGGGTTGTTCGTGACAATTTCGCGATTTCTCGTCTTCAAACAAAGCATGAAGTATGCAAATCTCCATTAAGACGTCAGCCGAATTTGCAGATCACTAACAAATGCAAGTGATTTAAACACCAATCCTGCACGAGTGTTTGTAGATCCATTTGATACAATCGTGATCTATAAGTGTTCTTCAAAATTTCTGAATCGTATCCAACGAAATTAAATTCGTGACCCAAAAATATTTGGATAATTAATGTTTTGCTGCTGCTGTGAATTATTTTAGTTCTTGAAGTCGCGTTAATGATCGTTTCAATAAAATGTTGAATATTGAACAAGAAAATAAATATAAATAAGCTGTAGTAAATGTTTCAGTAAATTTCTTTCAGCCGGTATAGATGTAACGTTTTTAGTCGGGAACAAATGATGAAAGGTTTTTCAGCCTTTATCGTCAATAAATGAAATTATATCAACCATGCACCAAATTATAGCTAGGAATTTGCTGACCCACCTTTAAGCCTTTTGCGATACTTTTATCTGTTCTATAACCCATTGCTTAGGGTGTTTTAAAACCAACAAAGATAAGAATGATCATTACAGCAACAATGCAACGTTGTTAAAATTCTCTGTGAAAGAAGTCTGGAGGAAGGATTTCAATATTTTTAAGCCGATCATTCATGTGTTTAGTTTTCATTATTTCGTAATAATTATATTTCTTCCTTTTTCTGTTCTTTCTTTCTCATACTTGTAATGATGAATTCTATTAATTCGTCAGGTATAAACAAGCCATTACTTGTTCACGCAGGGTCATCTACAAGTACATCGTTCGATCAGTTATTTAGTATTTGCGATTAATATTATCAATTTCTTTACACGTATATGTATTTCTGCGCTGTCTCTTACGCCTGAAAAACAAAATTAAATGAACTAGTGTCCCTTGCGTGAGCACATCCCAACCCATGCATTACCGACGGAGTTTAAAGTTATGAATGCCATATTTTCAATGAGACATCTTTTAATATCAATTTTCATTCTTAGTTTAACCCCTGTGCGAAGTCATCATGTAGGTATCCATTCAAGAACTTTCCACAATTTTATTGAGTTTTTCTTATTAATCATTTTACTGATGTGTCGTATATTTCCTATTGCAAGCCACTTTACTTGTCCCTCGGCAATAGAAAAAATGAGTTAACCCTACACATATCTGTATCCTTCCGTACAATTATGTTTCGTTTTCCAACTAAATCCACACACGCGGTTATGTGGCAAGCTATCTCCAACTTAATCGACGGCAAATAACGATTGTGCACGGTGCATTGCTGAGTCACTAGCCATCAGCAGCTCGGTCTTCCGCGTCACGGAGATTTTCCGCGCAACTAGCGCACGTAGAAAGCAGTGGCACGCAGAAATAGGCCAACTCGCCATCTCGGCTCTTCACATCTACGTCCTACCCTGCGTGAATTAACTGGCTGTTCAAATTTTTGAACACACACAACCTGAATAAATCGAAATGAGCTCCAGACTTCATTGAGAACAAGGAAAACGGAGTGTAATTATGTTACACACGAAAAAATAAATATACAATTCTTATAGTCCATGTACGCAAAATGTACTTCACTCAGCTCTAGGACTTTTTAATTATTTTTATTCTAGATATTTTACTAACGTATAATGAACACATCATCTAGAGATATACCTGACACGTAAATATAAGTATTTTTCAGAATTTGTTTGGTACCAAAAAGTAAATCATGATGTGATTATGACTAAATATGATATTCTTTTAATTATCAATGTGAATATTATATACAATACTAGTGAATATTACAATAAATGGTGTACGAGTACTGACAAGTAATCAACTTATCCGAACGAACAGCGTGCTTAAAAAATAATGTCAGTGTGAAAACAAAAGGTTGAAAACCAAATATTCCGGGTCAAACTCCAAAGACGTGTTTGTTTTAGTAAAATATCAGAGCAGCAATGCTCACAATGAAAACAAGACCTTCGTGAATCCACTTCTTCACTACACAGCGGCTCCCGCCACGACTCCTTTTGGTGGTTTAAGAAAGCTATCCTTGTTGTTTGGTGGACCACGGCAATACGAGTACCAGGGTTGGGGCTCGAGTCACCCAGTCAAGTGGGCAGAGACCCAAGTAACAAGAGCCTAGCATTCCTCCTTAGCATAACGGCTCAGGCATAGCGCGAGCATCAGGCGACCTTAAAGTGTGTGTTAAATGTGCTTTGGAAATAACAACGAAAATTGAATTAAAATTTTTAAAAACATGCAACCATTTTGAAATTGGAAAAGTAATGAATTTAATTTAATTCCAAAAATATCTAGTTTTCTGCAAAACACATTTTAGCGCAGAACAGTGTTTTCAATTATCCCACTGAGCAAATGAAAAAGAAGATTCGTTGAATAGTTTTGGTCACAGTATGTTTTGCTTTTCTCTAAACATTTCTCGTGACGTACATTAACAAATATTTTTGGAGAAAAATTAATGAATTATTTCTTGGCGACAAAAGGAAAAAGGAGAGCAATGAAAAATAATGCTAAAATTGAGGCAAAATGTTGCCAAAGGCCAAAAATTCAAGATTTTTAAACTAGTAGAGAATCTTTTTTATTTTCTTTACTAACATTGTATTATTTTAATTGTAGCCGACTTGGATACAGTGTTTCGTAGCAACCTGGATACGAGGTGGTTAGAGCGTGCCCCGTCTCAAGCGTTTTGCGTCTGAAGGGTCGCGGGTTCGTTTAGTTTTCCTTGTCTTTCGTGTTACCGTGGGCGTGGTTTGTTAGTTCCTTGTCTTTCGTGTATGTGTGGTTTTTTGCGGAAGGACTTGTGAGTCTGCTGACCACAGAGCGCGAGGAGCCCGTATGTGTGTCTAGTGTAAAAGGTTAATATGTGTCCCCATGAGGGAATACTGGCTGCCCGGGTCGGATAGTCGAAATCGACATCCCCTAAAGCTGGAAAAAGATTTGGAAGAAACAAAATTGTATTTTATTTTATTGTTAAACTCTAGTCAGCCTTCTTGCATCTGAACATTTTGAGATTTGACTATATGTCTATTTTATTCAACATTTTTGAAAAATATACTGTATTCAAGATTACATTATCTAAGAAAAATATTCAAATTAAAATGAATTGCGTTACCGATTGCATGTATCAATTACTTATGCTTCGAATGTTTTATTTCAGGGAAGCCAACAAATTTCACCTTTTATGTGTTAACTTTCCCGAGGATGATGTGATGATAATGAAGATGATGGGTAAGTAATAAATGAAAATGCAATAGTTGGTGTAATGAGACGCAGTGCAACCTTCAACTGCCGTTTGTTCTGATGATTATAAATGCAGATTTAGCGCCTTTTAAATTTGGAATAATCCTTTGACCTGTTTGGAGGTTATGTGTGTCAATGAATGTCATTGGACCTAGAAGATACTTGCCTAGTTAGTGCTAGGCATATTGTTTTTGACCGCAAACTCTCTATAGCCCAGCACCTCGTTACAGTAAAAAATATTTTTACATTATTAATAAATTAAAAATACGGTAAGTTTTTATTTATTCGAATATCAGTTGTCTTAGTTCGAAAGCTAGTCAAACGAGGGCGGGAAGCCAACTTTGAAGTCCACAGAGAAAACAAAACATCCGTTTCTTCGTGCAATGTGTTAATATTCAATTTAGCTCCCAATTACTTTTCGAAACCAAAACATTGAAATGTTCATTCGACGCAACCTGGTTTTCACGATTAATAACAACAAACTATCGGAGGAATAAAAACAAAAGGGAGTTCGGAAGTACACAGCGAATTTTAAACGAACTTCCAATTAATTTTGTAATTAACCTACTTGGCAACATTGAACCCCATATTCAGACGTGAAGCCCCATTCTGGAAATCGCACAAACTCTTTGCTAATCATTAGTAAGGATTCAAGCATCTTAAAAACGACTAAACACTTTGGTGTATATTTTGGGGTCTTAACTAATCATTTTGGATTATCACAATATCTCCCCCTGCCACATGAAATTTTTCTTTTAATCACTGTTGCAGCTAATTATGTAACATATATTCCACATATGTGTAAAATATAAATCCATTACATGCGCGCGCGATGGTTAACGGTTAGCCGGGATCGTATCGGACTGGTATGCCCAAGTTGGCGGCTCAAACCCGATGCGAAACACTTCTTCGTACGCCTTCCTTCGGAAGGGAACAGTAAGCCGGCTGTCCATGTTCGTAATATATTCTTGCATGTAAAAGATTCATCAGCCTAAATGAGGCGCCCTCTGAGCTAAATTCAAAATCGCCTGTTTTTTCCGCCAAGTAATACCTCGCCTTCCTCTGCTAGTTTGGTGAAAGGAGCGTAGCGAATTTTGCGTGGTCTAGACGGGCCTGATGCTCGAGTCTCGCACGTAAAATACAGGCATTAATTCAATTCAATAGATAAGAATTTCCCTGAATGTTCTGAAAAAGAATAGATTTGTAAAATGGTGGAGATAATCAACAGTTGTAAAAAATGCTAAAAAAAACATTTCTTGTTCGATTCCTTAACATCTGCCGCTCATGATCTCCCTGCCATCTCCCTTTGGGTAACGAGCGTCATAGAGATCTCCTTTCAAACAAGGAAACCGTGCACGTGTGGTCATTGCAGGGCAGCGAGTAACTTGCGTGACTCGCACGAGGATAGATTCACCTCCTCGCCATGGTGGTCTCCTCTATGTGTTGCTGTAACGAACGCGTATGCTTCGTGAACACAGCCAACGAAGCGGTTCCTCACGACTGGGAAGGAAAGCAAATGCCGGGGCTTTGAAACGAGCACGTGGTTCTTAATGTTTTCTTACTCGCCAGTAACGGAACGCCGACTTGTTTGTGGTTGCGCTCGCAAGTTGCAAGTAAGAATGAGTGTGCTCCGCTGACGACTGGTCCCAACAGCATTGTGTTACTTTGCGACTTCATTGTTAAGGATCTTCTTGTTTTTTTATTCATTCATATTTATTTGCTTTAAAATCCACTCAATGTTCTGCCGTAGTTTGGCAATGGCGTTTTAAACGAATGCGTTGCGAGGTTTACTGAACTACTTTATAATCTTTTTTATGTAGTTGGTGAACGACGTTGCTCCTACTTCACCAACAAAATATAAACGTGGATATTTTGACAGATTTTTCAGCATATGTACTACCATTCAACAAATGGTGGGGCTTCAGTTGACACTAAAAATGGTTTCACATTTCTCACAATGCGGCAGTGAATAGCGAATAGTACATTGTTTTCTCTCATCTCGCTATTGATTGACCATGGCAGATCAGAATTGAATCAATGTTTACTGCAATACTTACGCTTTATTGTGGTTTGAAAAAGGTTTTAATTGTTAATTTTTTTACAGATCATAAATAAAATTTTTTAAAATGTAGAAACTGATTCCGAAATTAAAAATTCACTAAAAAATGAGCATACAGTTCGACTTTTGACTCAGAATTACTTTCTATGGCATTTTTTGTTAAATAACAATCTTTGCCGATTCAATACGCCAAATGTTTACAATGATTTTTAATTTAAAGAGAATTTTTGTATGATTAGAAGTCAGATGCGCTATTTTTAGGTTGAAATTTAATCTTCCGATTTGGAGTGGCTCTGCCTTTTTTGTGAAATGAAAGTAACGTTTTTGCTAACTCGCCTTAGAGCGATGCAACCTATTTTGATCAATTTGTCGAGGCCATATTGGTTATGGGTGCAAGCTAAGTCGTATATATAACATGCATGTTACATTTATTTATTTATAAAATGATGTACTGAAATGATGTATTCATTTTTTTAAACTACATTCGTATATTCGGCAGACTTACTATTAAACTAAATTCTATCTTTTACAATTAAAGCTAACTACACATGAAATAGGAAACTCACGAACACCTATGGGAATGATTTGATGTCTGAAAATATGCTGAGGAATGAGTCAAAAAGTCATATCTTATTTTCTATTCTATCTATTTATCTATTATTTGGGGAGCTGATAGTGGTGGCTAAGTCGTATGGGTTTGCTTGGGTTTAAAATATTTATTTTGAAAAACAACTGTTAGGTATGAGTGCAATATGGTGAACCTATGGGATAAATTACTTCCTTTGTAGCAGTTGAATGTAATGAGATGAACCAGGGGTGACTGAACTTCACGGTGGTTGTCATATCAGTGATAATCGTACATAGATAAGAAATAATAAAAACTTCGGCTGTTGTTTCGCAAATGGTAATGCAATCCAGTCACTCTGAGTAAGTATTCTCGGATGTTTGCCGTCCCCCTGCCAGAAACCATTTATCTCGGCATTTGAACAACAAAATGTCCCGTTGAAAAGTGGGAAAGAAGTCCTCGATTTTGAAACATCATATCAAGAATATACACCAAGAAAAAAAAGCTTTTGAAGAGTCTGCTCAGATTCTCGGAGGCTGTAACGCTCTCAAGGGCTTTCCTGATTGAATATAATTTTTTAAAACCAAAATGTTCTATTAAAATGATGAAATAAACATGCGTAGTGATTTTGAAAGACTAATCAAAGGAAGCTAAATAGCTTTCTATATATTTCGGTCAAAAATCTCCTGAATGGTCCTTTTTGAAATTTTTATGGATGTTTATTCAATTCGCTGATTATCTCTTATTTTCCTATTAGGTGGATTGATAATTACGAACACTCAAATGCAAATTTTTATGCCACGAAAGTGGGAGGTTACTAAAGAAGTCCTAAAAACATCGAGCTGAACAAACATGTATGGTTACTAATCGATGTATTTTGAACATCGATATTTAAACTTTGAACATCGTTTTTAAAATTTGAACCATTCATGTTTTAACTTGGAACATGAAGTTTTAACTCGGAAC
>BOPP01000007.1:4582927-4618535 GCA_017312745.1 Gryllus bimaculatus | reverse complement strand
GGCATTACCTAGATGTATGGATGGACAACTGCAACTCTCTCATGCGCAGCTAACTCCAGTCCGTAATAAATCCACAATCGTAGATCGATTCCCGTCTGCGGATTAATGTCTTCACCGACTGCCCTAAGGCAATCTGCTTCTTCCTTACGGTATTCCGCCATGACGAGTACGTGGCCCGGGCCGCACGTGCGCGGTTGTCTTCCCGAGCGAAGGCCCGCGCGCACGTGTGTACCGTTTGCGCCGACGGGTGTCGCGCGCTGAGGGCCCAGTAGTAATTTGGCACCGCGCGGCCCCGGGCTGGATAGTTATCGTGTTCTATTACGGGTAATTGCGGCCGGAGTGCAGTCGACACAGCTGTGGGATCAGTGAGATCAACCGACTTGCGCTTCCTAGCCTGCGCTAAGCTGCATTGAAACGACTGTTACGGGATTGCGGTGTCCCCGTATTTGGCGTCGAGTGTGCGCCGTACGAGTATTAACTCGCGCGAGTTCAATAAACTCAAATTTTGTGTAACTGTTCGTGGATAATGCTAGGAAGTGAGTTAGCCTTGTTCAAACGCAGTTACTGGTCTGGAAATTAGAAACTAGTATTAATTTATTTGCAATCCTAGATAGGGGATCTGTGGATCGGATTGAGCTTATTAAAGTTGTATGCTAAGAGTTCTACGCTTCAGGTCAATTGTACCGTAGGGATCACTGATCGCTATAAGATCCTTTTATTGTGACGAAAGCAAGTTTGGATCCGTAGCTCAGGTGCTAGAGTATGTGTGTGGATAACAGAAGGTCCCAGGGTCAGATTCCAGTGGCATCAAAGATTCGCACTTCTTGAGAATCCGTTTATAATAAATTCGTAGTCACCATAATTAGATCTACTGCGAAGCATGAGCCACTAAAATGATCTATTCGTTACTTGCATGCATTGATGAACTTATGAATGATACTTCTGTTGAAATGTATATCTATTTCTTATCAAACGTACAACCACGAGAGTTTACCGAAGCATTCATTAGACACGTAGCGGCGATCATTTTATTCAAGTCCGAGAACGTGAATAAAAATAAAATGATAAATGAATGATGAAAGTCTGTGAAAAAATAGTGTATGACACGCGTGGTAAAAGTGATTTTATCACTCGTGCATGACTTCATTTAAAGATCTAATATTGATAGAGAATTTGTATTGAAAAACAAATCTCTGGATTTTTTAATATTAGAGCTGGAATTCACGTACAAAAATAAACTTTAAATGTACAATTTTAAAAAATTCATAAGTTTTAATAAATATCGGCATTATGCCATTTTTATAAAACCACTTTCTTCTATTTCAGAAAAAAAATTAAGATTTTTTTTTTGCCATTTTCTAGAAAAAACTGGAAAAGAGTCAGGGACTTCATATAAAACCCCTGCAAAATTAAAACATCTTAATGATTCTCGTAACGTCCCAATTAGATCTTACGACTGACGTATTTACCAAGTTTCATCTCAAAAGCATCTCATGTGACAGAGTTTTGCGCGACACAACCTCTATCCGTCATCCATACCCCGATTTTCGGTTACAAATGTGCATGTATCTCCTCGCCATCTTTGGTGCACCATCGTTGGTACAGCGCTAATTGATCTTAATCTTCACGTGTGTCCAACATTTCAGCTCAACAGAACTTCAAACATGGAGTTTACGAATCAATTTTCGAGATCGTACTGTTGAAGTGATTTCAACACTTTTCTTCCCAATACTACAGACATGTTCAAATTATTAGACTAAAGCATTTCTTTTCTAAGTTCCATGATATAATTAGAGACCGTTAAGTGCAATGTGTCTGAAAGATTGAAAATGAACTTTTTCTTCATATTACAGTGGTTTCCTCAAGGAGGTGGCATTTTGTGCATGATGAAACACCGTGCCAGGAAGAAAAAGTGTCTTCAAGAATTTGGAAGAAAAGCAATTTAAAATGTTACCATGTCTACGAAATATCTCTGACTTGAACTGTAAGAAAATTTATGGGGTATTGCCGAGTGAAGAATAAGGAAATATACAAGAAGTTGTGGGCAATCTAAAGGAGAGTTGGTACGGCGACGTTGAAATTAAAACCTCAGGTGAAAAATTGGTACGCATTGTGTCAAACAGGATAAAGTTGTTGATTACGAACAAAGCCACGAACACTCACAGCAAGTATTGAATGTATGACCGTAACATGTACACGAATGTAAAAATGCAAATCTCTTACGAAAAATGTCTTTAGTCTAATAATTTGAACACGTCTCTACGTTTTAGGCAGGACACGTACAAATAGAACATAGCAAGCTGTACTCGAAATCCATCCGTCCACGGACGGTGTGTGCTTAACCCGCGCGTTTCGAAGGTAGGCAGGTCGGCGTGTGCAGTGCACCGTTAGACGCAGCGCGTCGCCGCTGCCACGCCCCCGCCCACGCCGCCGCTCGCCCGCTGCTCCCGCTGCTGCGTGTGCTTGTTCAGCTGCACGCCCAGCGCCGCCCCCGCCGAAATGTGTTATCCGGCTGCTCTCCCCCCCCCCCGCGCTCCGCAACGCACCGCTCCGCGCTCCTCTGGAGCGAAACGATTGGGGGGTTGTGTGCCTGGGAAAACAGTGACGAATCATGAGATATCGCCAGCGAGCTACAATATAAACTACATAGAGTGGCTGTCCCTAGCGTTTCAGCGCTCGTGGTGGAGGCTCGTTGAACTAGTGGCCCCCATGTTTTTTTGAAGTTAAAACATACGAGGGGCGGTGTACTCAACTGCTACACTGAATCGACGTTGTGTTGTTATTAGCATTACAAATTATTTTTTTATTGTTTTTCGTTTAACGGTATTTAAATAACGGTATTGTAATAACATTCACTCTTAGGCTTTATGCTAACTACCATAACATTTCAATAGCTTCCATTCTTTTGATAATAATCGATGCTGGAAGCAATAAGTATTTAAAGTTTCTCAATTCGTTCTCCTAACATTTTGACTTTCCGTTTTTAATTGGTTGGTTTTTGGTCGTGAGAACACAGAACAAGAGGATTTATATTACGGCGCGACCCGCGCTCACCCGTCCTTATCTAGCGCCAAACGTAATGCGAGAATTCTTTGTTTCCCAAAGGGCGCTACTTCGACTGCAAAAAAAACATGGCTTTAATTTCTTCAAAGATGAAGGCGCTTCAGCCACTCTATGTGCTATGTTCTAGCTCGTTGGATATCGTATTAAATTATTCATTCGCTCACGGCATGTGATGTTGTTTCCGGTTAGTTCTTAAACGGTTCGTACACTAAAGGACGATGTGCGGTCTGAAATGGGCGTGGCTCTGGAAGCTGAGGAAGCTCTCTCCGCTCATTATCGTGCTGAAAGATGCAGATATGCTTGTAGCTTCAGCTTTGGGCACTGGATTGATTGATTGATTTCAGGCGCATCACCAATTGGAGAATGATGCAAAGAATTTAAAACGCGCTCTAAAGCCATTTAACGTTTATCTGCGTGCAATCATGTTTAGTGCATTTCATATTCTTCAAATTCTTGTAATTTCAGATGTTTAATGAACGCATGTACCTCTCTAGATTGCACGTTAAAATTCAAAACTATCGTATTTTCAGATTAAGTAATTTTTTATACTGAATACTTGATTTTTGCTAGAACTATTCAATATTGACAATGTTGACGTGTTAAAATGCTTCCTAAAACGATGGCTTTCTCTTTCGCTTTGCCGAAAAATTAAAATTCGACTGCGTACTCATCTTGGTGACAGGTACAGGGAGCAGCGTCCAAGTATTCGGAATTGAAGGCTAGGAATTTCTTAGGTGTTTTGTCCTTGGAATTGTGGTCGTGATGACTCATGTTGTCCCTGGAGGCATCATTCCATTCACAATCATTCATCTACCATCATTTAAGGCCTCCATCATTAATAATTTATAATTAGTCATCCCCTGGTGATAACCCTTT
Source organism: Gryllus bimaculatus (assembly GCA_017312745.1). Classification (NCBI taxonomy): domain Eukaryota; kingdom Metazoa; phylum Arthropoda; class Insecta; order Orthoptera; family Gryllidae; genus Gryllus; species Gryllus bimaculatus. Next base: position 4,614,596 of record BOPP01000007.1, on the reverse strand, counting down.
AGGCACAGGAGGACAGAAGTAAATCAGCACTGTAAATACATGCCAAGGAAAGGGAAGGCATGAAGTCATAAGCTTCGTCGCTTATCGTTTTTCAGGGCTTAGTATGGTACTCATAACACGGTCTTAACGTATTTGTATTTGAGATTCTGAAAACGTTGCCAACGTTATGGATATCATCCAAGAGTCCATGAACAAAGTTGTCATGGACTTTTTCAACCAGCGAGCGTTTCTCAAATATATGACGTCTAGTTTATGCGAAGTACTGTAAATTCTTGTGTGTTTTTCACTTAAAGGTGCGGTATCTAGTTCTTCAACTGTCACATTCCTTCCATCCAACGATTCAAAACGAGGAACTTCTTGAAGGTAGCGAATACACAAACTGAATTCACAAGTCTTCAACTGCATCCGACAACACACACACACACTGAACGTGCACTGTCCTCTTCTTAGAGCTGCCATCTCGTGCATTATGCATGAAACACACCCCTCGTGCTGTCACTTTCGTATTTCTTAGATGCCCGCATTAGTCTTCATGAGAAATAACGTTCCCGCCCTGTGTGTGGCCTTGCCCGGGTTGAGACATTCTCTGGGCTGCGTCTTCTGCCACGTACATCTCTTGCTCCTCCCCTCGCGTCCGTAAGGCGGCGTGCCGCAACGAGGTTACAGACACTGTTTTGTGCCACGCCCACACCGTGCAGCTTCTGCACTGTCACTGAAGGAGCTACTACAACTTGCGTCGTCTCAGTTACGTTTCCAGTCTACCTTCCCTTCCATCCAGAAAAAGAAAAAAAATCGAAAAAAATCCATTAAGTTAGTTAATGCCTTATTTTACGTAACGAGACTCACGCCATCAGGTCCGTTCTTCTATCTTATTACGCAAACTTTGCTATACTCCTTTCACCTTACATTCCGTGCTCCATCTACTGTGTATTCCACTCGGAAAAAGAAAAAAATCCATAAAGTTAGTTATATATTTATGGGACATCAGACTTATTTTATGGGACATCAGACTCACTCTTCCGGCTGACTACGAAAATTTCGCTTCGCTTCTTTCAGCATCTAGCGAAGAAAGATGGTATTTACTCGGGCGACGAAACAAGCGATTTGGAATTTAACTCAAAGGCTTCTTTTAGGCTTGAGGATCTTGTAAATGTACAACATGGGTCAGCCGGCTTTACTTCCCTGCCGAAGGAAGGCGTACGAGGGATTTTGTCGCTCTTAACAACCCAAGGCTTCTATCAGGTTTGAACCCGCAGGGGAACTGTAAGGAAAAGGGAGTTTCATATTGAAGGTATATGTGCCCGTGTCGCTCTGTGTAGGTTTGCCAAGGTACCGGGTGTTATAACATATATAACTTTATTCAGGGGAAGGTAAAGCTCATCGTTTTATCCCTCAAAGTGACGAATGAATCGCTGCCTGATGTAAGATGGAATCTGGGAAGAATTTGTTGTTCATAGATCTCTGATTAAGAAATAGAAGGACATAACATTTAAATAGAGAAATAACTTCTAGCTCATGAAATAGGTTAAATACAATAAATACGTATGATATTTATTGCCCTTGAGAAGTATACGCAAGAAAATTCCAGAGAGGCAGTCAACTCTCCAGATGTTTCACAAACATCCCGTCTGTTTAAACAAATGTCAACGTACGCTAGGAACAAATATACGAAAATGTTATGTAAACGACGAGTTTATTTTAATCGAAATTTGCAAAAAGTGACATTGAATATGCGTAGGCGAGACAGGTTTGCTCCTATGTTGCGAGCTAATGTTTAAAAAAAAAGTATAGTTCCAAAACCATAAAATTCGCTAGTAGAGTGGTTTCTATGTCACATAAGTACTACTTCACACTTTATACATATTATTAGGGTATCTATTGTATATGGTTATGTCTTAATAGTTTTCTGGATCTGTAGCCCTCATTTCGATTGGGTGTTTTCGTCCAGCTTCCTCTAATTTATTTAGCAAATGCTGAAAATGTCATGTTTTAATTATGATAATTAAGTGTGACGTCGTCTGCCAAAATAACATACGGACTTAGTCTTTGACGCCAGATATACAACATAAAAATCTTTCACCCCGGTGAATAAACTGATCAGTCATGAATTTTACTGGAGAGCAAAAAACATATTTTAAGTGAAGAAAATCAGAATGAAATTCAAACGAAAGTAAAATTCAAACTAAACTCTTTGTGTGTAGGTTTCGTTTGAAATCATTAATATCTGATTTACAGCATCAGCCGAAAGTTGTTTTTGGCTCTCCTGTAAAATTTAAGCATTCATGACATCAGATTATTCACCAGGTTAAAGATATATTGTTGAGTTAACGTCTGTGTAGTATGACTTCCCATTAGAATGGACAGATGAAGAGATTGCGAACTTATAAATCACGTTATAGGAAGGAGGGCTATTGAATATCATGGCATAACGCGAATTCGAGGAGTCTGCTTGTGACATGGAGTACCACTATGTGTGTTGACACCAAAACGGTTCAAGAATCTCTCTCAACTGGCGAGTTAATGGTATTGATTTTTTGCTCGGAACGAAGACTGGGATTGTGTCAAGAAAAAAGTCATGAATGTTCCATGGCGTTTTATTGCGTGACACTTAAATCGTCTGTCAACAATTGAAACGAAGAAACGCTAGTGTCTCGCATGGACCTGGCCACATAACGGGGCTTTGTTCGTGACAATTCCGATTTCTCGTCTTCAAACAAAGCATGAAGTAAGCAAATCTCCATTAAGACGTCACGAATTTGCAGATCACATAACAAATGCAAAGTGATTCTAAACACCATCCTGCACGAGTGTTTGTAGATCCATTGATACACATCGTGATCTATAAGTGTTCTTCAAAATGTTCTGATCGTATCCAAGAAATTAAATTCGTGACCCAAAATATTTGAGATAATTAAATGTTTTGCTGCTCTGTGAATTATTTTAAGTTCTTGAAGTCGCGTTAATGATCGTTTCATAAAATGTTAGAATATTGAAAGAAAATAAATATAAATAAGCTGTAGTAAATGATTTCAGTAAATTTCATTTCGCCGGTATAGATGTAACGTTTTTGAGTCGGGAACAATGATGAAAGGTTTTTCAAGCCTTTATCGTCAATAATGAAATTATATCACCATCACCAATTATAGCTAGGGATTTGCTGATTCACTTTGCCTTTGCGATATTTTATCTGTTCTATAACTCCATTGCTTAGGTGTGTTTTAAACAACAAAGATAAGAATGATCATTACAGCAAGACAATCAACGTTGTTAAAATTCTCTGTGAAGAAGTCTGGAGGGAAGGATTCAATAATTTTAAGAGATCTTCATGTGTTTAGTTTTCATTATTTCGTAATAATTATATTTCTTCCTTTTCTGTTCCTTTCTTTCTTCATATTGTAATGACTGAATTCTATTATTTCGTCAGGTAGACATTACTGTTCACGAGGTGTCATCTACAGTACATCGTTCGTCCAGTTATTAGTATTTAGCGATTAATATTATCAATTTCTTTACACGTAATATGTATTTCTTGCGCTGGTCTCTTACGCTGAAAAACAAAATTAAATGAACTAGTGTCCTTGCGTGAGCACATCCAACCCATGCATTACGACGGAGTTTAAAAGTTTATGAATGCCATATTTTAAATGAGACATCTTTTAATATCATTTTCATTCTTAGTTTAACCCCTGTCGGAAGTAATCATGTAGGTATCATTCAAGAAATTTCCACAATTTTATGAGTTTTTTCTTATTAATCATTTTACTGATGTGTCGTAATTTCTATTTGCAAGCACATTTGACTTGTCATCGGCATTAGAAAAAATGAGTTAACCCCTACACATATCTGTATCCTTCGTACAATTATGTTTCGTTTTCCAACTAAATCCACACACGCGGTATGTGGCAAGCTATCTCCAACTTAATCGGACGGCAAATAACGATGTGCCACGTGCATTGCTGAGTCAGCTAGCCATCAGCAGCTGGCTTCCGCGTCACGGAGATTTTCCGCGCAACTGGCGCACGTAGAAGCAGTGGCACGCAGAAATAGGCCAACTCGCCATCTCGGCTCCTTCACATCTACGTCCTACCCTGCAGTGAATTACTGGCTGTTCAATTTTTGAACACACACAATGAATAAATCGAAATGAGCTCAGATTCATTGAGAACAAGGAAACGGAGAGTAATTTATGTTACACACGAAAAAATAAATATACAATATTCTTTAGTCATGTAACGCAAAATGTAACTTCACTCAGCTCTAGGACTTTTAAATTATTTTTATTTCTAGATATTTTACTAACGAATATAATGAAACATCATCTAGAGATATACTGACACGTAAATATAAGTATTTTTCAAATTTGTTTGGTACCAAAAAGTAAATCATGATGTGATTATGAATTAAATATGAATATTCTTTTAATTATAAATGTGAATATTATATACAATACTAGTGAATATTACAATAAATGGTGTACGAGTACTGACAAGTAATCAAATTATCCGAAACGAACAGCGTGCCTTAAAAAATAATGTCAGTGTGAAAACAAAAGGTGAAAACCAAATATTCCGGGTCAAACTCAAAGACGTGTTTGTTTTAGTAATATCAGAGCAGCAACTGCTCACAATGAAAACAAGACCTTCGTGAATCCACTTCTTACACTACACAGCGGCTCCCGGCTGCGACTCCTTTGTGGGTTTAGAAAGCTATCCTTGTTGTTTGTGAACACGGCACACGAGTACCAGGTGTTGGGGCATCGAGTCACCCAGTCAGTGGGCCAGAGACCCAAGTACAGAGCCAGCATTCCTCCTTAGAATAACGGCTCAGGCATAGCGCGAGCATCAGGCGACCTTAAAGTGTGTGTAAATGTGCTTTGAAATAACACGAAATGAATTAAAATTTTAAAAACATGCAACCATTTTGAAATTGAAAAGTAATGCAATTAATTTAATTCCAAAAATATCTAGTTTCTGCAAACAGCATTTTAGAGCAGAACAGGTTTTCATTATCCCACTGAGCAAATGAAAAGAAGATTCGTTGAATAGTTTGGTCACAGTATGTTGCTTTTCTCTAACATTCTCGTGACGTACATTAAACAAATATTTTTGGAGTAAAAATTAATGAATTATTTATTGCGAAAAAAGGAAAAAGGAGAGCAATGAAAAATAATGCTAAAATTGAGGCAAAATGTTGCCAAAGGCCAAATTCAAGATTAACTAGTAGAGAATCTTTTTTATTTTCTTTTACTACATTGTATTATTTTATTGTAGCCGACTTGGATACAGTGGTCGTAGCCAACCTGGATACGAGGTGGCTAGAGCGTGCCCCGTCTCAGCGTTTTGGTCTGAAGGGTCGCGGGTTCGTTAGTTCCTTGTCTTTCGTGTTACCGTGGGCGTGGTTGTTAGTTCCTTGTCTTTCGTGTATGTGTGTTGTTGCGGAAGGACTTGTGAGTCTGCTGACCACAGACCGAGGAGCCCGTATGTGTGTCTAGTGTAAAGGTTAATATGTGTCCCCATGAGGGACATACTGGCTGCCCGGGTCGGATAGTCGAAATCGACATCCCCTAAGCTGGAAAAAGATTTAGGAAGAAACAAAATTGTATTATTTTATTGTATAAACTCTAGTCAGCCTTCTTGCATCTGACATTTTGAGATTTGACTATATGTCTAGTTTTATCCAACATTTTGGAAATTACTGATTGAGGATTACATATCTAAGAAAAGATTCAAATTAAAGTGATTGCGTTTACCGATTGCATGTATCAATTACTTATGCTTCGAATGATTTTATTTCAGGGAGCCAACAAATTTCACCTTTTATGTGTTAACTTTCCGATGGAATGATGTGGATGATAATGGAAGATGGTGGTGAGTAATAAATGAAAATGCAATAGTTGGTGTAATGAGACGCAGGGCAAACTTCAAGGAAGCGGCCGTTTGTTCTGATGATATAAATGCAGATTTAGCGCCTTTTAAATTTCAATAATTCTTTGACCTGTTTGGAAGTAATGTCTGTTAAATGAATGTCATTGGATCTAGAAATACTTGACCTAGTTATTGCTAGGTATATTGTTTTTGAAGCAACTCTCTATAGCCCAGCACATTGTTACAGTAAAAAATATTTTTACATTATTAATAAATTAAAAATACTGATACGTTTATTTATTCGATATCAGTTGCTTAGTTCGAAAGCTAGTCAAACGAGGGCGGGAGCCAACTTATGAAGTCCACAGAGAAACACAACACTCCGTTCTTCGTGCAATGTGTTAAAATATTCATTTCAGCTCAATTACTTTTCGAAACCAAAACATTGAGAATGTTCATTCGACGCAACCTGGTTCTTCACGATTAATAACAACTAAACTATCGGAGGAATAAAAACAAAAGGGAGTCGGAAGTACCAGCAGAATTTAAACGAACTTCCAATTAATTTTGTAATTAACCTACTTGGCAACATTGAACCCATATTCAGAACGTGAAGCCATTCTGAAATCGCACAAACTCTTTTCTAATCATTAGTAAGGATTCAAGCGATCTTAAAAACGACATAAAACTTGGTTGGTATATTTTGGGTCTTAACTAATCATTTTGGATTATCACAATATCTCCCCTGCCACCATGAAACTTCTTTAATCACTGTTGCACTAATTATGTACCCAATATTCACATATGTGTAAATATAAATCTCATTACATGCGCGCGGCGATGGTGTAAAGGTTAGCGGAGGATCGTATCGGACTGGTATGCCCAAGTTGGCGGGTTCAAACCCGATCGAAGACTTCCTTCGTACGCCTTCTTTCGGAAGGGAAGTAAAGCCGGCCGTCCCATGTTAGTAGATTTACTTGCATGTAAAAGATCATCAAGCCTAAAGGAAGCCTCTGAGCTAAATTCAAAAATCGCCTGTTTCTCGCCCAAGTAATACCTCCTTCCTCTGCTAGTTGGTGAAAGGAGCGTAGCGAATTTTGCGTGGTCAGACGGGCCTGATGGCTCGAGTCTCGCCACGTAAAATACGGCATTAATTCAATTCAATAGATAGAATTTCCTGAATGTTCTGAAAAGAATAGATTGTAAATGGTGGAGATAATCAACAGTTGTAAAAATGCTAAAAAAAATACATTTTTGTTCGATGCCTTAACATCTGCCGCTCATGATATCCCCTGCCATCTCCCCTGGGTAACGGAGCGTCATAGAGATCTCCTTTCAACAAGGAAACCGTGGCACGTGTGGTCATTGCCAGTGCAGCGAGTACTTGCGTGACTCGCACGAGGAAGATCACCTCCTCGCCATGAGTGGTCTCCTCATGTGTTGCGTAACGAACGCGTATGCTTCGTGACACAGCCAACACGAAGCGAGTTCCTCACGACTGGGGAAGGAAGCAAATGCCGGGGGCTTTGAAACGAGCACGTGGGTTCTTAAATGTTTTCTTACTCGCCAGTAACGGAACGCGACTTGGTTGTGGTTGCGCTCGCAAGTTGCAAGTAAGAATGAGTGTGCTCCGCTGACGACTGTCCCACAGCATTGTGTTACTTTGCGACTTCATTGTTAAGGATCTTCTTGTTTTTTCTTCATTCATATTTATTTCTTACAAATCCACTCAATGTTCTTGCGTAGTTTGCAATGGCGTTTAACGAATGCGTTGCGAGGTTTACTGAACTACTTTATAATCTTTTTATGTAGCTTGGTGAACGACGTTGCTACTACTTCCACCAACAACTTATAAACGTGGATATTTTGACAGATTTTTCAGCATATGTACTACCATTCACAAATGGTGGGCTTCATGTTGACAAAAATGATTCCACATTTTTCTCACAATGCAGAAGTGAAAAGCGAATAATATTATTTTTCTCACTTCGATATTTGAATGACCTTTGTCAGATTCAGATTGAATCAGGTTTTACTGCAATACTCACTCCTTATTATGGGCTTAAAATGGATTTAATTGTTTTTTTTAAGATCAAGAAATAAATTTTAAAAATGTAGAACTGATTCCGAAAATTAAAAATTTACTAAAAAATGAGCTTTCAGTTCGACTTTGACTCAGAAATTACTTTCTATGGCAATTTTTTGTTAAATAATATCTTTGCCGATTCAAAACGCCAAATGTTCACAATGATTTTTAATTTAAATTTTAATAAATACAAGTAACGTTTTTGCTAACTCGTCCTAGACGACGCAACCTATTGTGATCAATTGTCGAGGCCATACTTGGGTTATGGTTCAAGCTAAGGTCGTATCATATCACTTCTTTTTTTCTATATTTAATTTATTTATGAAATGATGTACACAGTTCAATATTTTTTTACTACACCATATATTTGACAGACTTAATACTAAACTAAAATTCTATATTTACAATTATAGCTAACTACACATAAATAGGGAGCTCACAGAACACGTATGGAAATAATTGAGGTCTGAAAATATGCTGAGGAATGAGTTAAAAAAGTATATCTATTTTCTTATTCTATATTTATCTATTATTTGGGAGCTGATAGGTGGTGGCTAAGTCGTAATGGGTTGCTTGGGTTAATATATTTATTTTGGAGAAAAAACTGTTAGTTATGAGTGCAATATGGTGAACTATGGGGAATAAATTCCATTCATTGTACAGTTGAATGTATGAGATGAACCAGGGTGCCTGAACGTTCACGGTGGGTTGTCACTGATCAGTGATAATCGTAAATAGATAAGATAATAAAACTTCGCCTGTGTTTCGCATGGTATGCAATCCGTCAAACATCTGAGTAGTAATCTCGGATGGTTGCCGTCCCCCTGCCAGAACATGAAATCTTGGATTCGAACAACAAAATGTCTGTGAAAGGTGGGAATGAAGTCCATGATTTTGAAACATCATATCAAGAATATACACCAAGAAAAAAAGCTTTTGAAGAGTCTAATCAGAATTCTCGGAGGCTGTACCTCTCAAGGAGCTGTTCTGATTTGGATATAATATTTAAGAACAAAATGATCAAATGAAATCGTAGTGATTTTGAAAGACTAATCAAAAGAAGCTAAATACCTTTTTATATATTTCGGTCAAAAATCTCTGAATTTTCTTTTGAAATTTTAGGATGTCATTCAATTCGCTGATTATAACTTGTTTTCGTGTCAATTAGATGGATTGATAATTACGAACACTCAAATTAAATTTTAATGCACACGAAGTGGAGGTTACTAAAGAAGTCTCAAAACATCGATGCTGAAAAATATTGATGTATTTTAAACATCGATATTTTAACTTTGAACATCGATGTTTTAAATTTGAACATCGATGTTTTAACTTTGAACATCGATGTTTTAACTTTGAACATCGATATTTGAAATTTGAACATCGATGTTTTAACTTTGAACATCGATGTTTTAACTTTGAACATCGATGTTTTAACTTTGAACATCGATGTTTTAACTTCGAACATCAATGTTTTAAATTTGAACATTGATGTTTGCTACCATCGATGTTTAGTTATCGATGTGCAAGTGTCTGAGCGTTACTCACTCCGGGGCGCATCCAGACGATGGGCGAGATGGGCGGCTTGCGCTGCGCGCAGAGCGAGCGCGTGGCGGCCGGGAAGTCCGGGTCCTCCCACAGCGCGCCCCGCTCGCGGCACGCGCGACGCACCGCGGCCGCGCTCTGCGGCGCCGCGCCCCGCGGCCTCTCCGCCGTCCAGTACCTGCCGCACGCACACGCACGCACACTCGGTTAGCACAATGCAAACGACAAGGAGCACTCGGACAAGGAGATGGCACAAAGGGGAGATGTAGCATGCAGATAAGCAGGGATCGCAAAGGGGAGATTCAGCATTCGGACAGGAAGGCAACGCAAAGGGGAGATTCAGCACTCGGACAGGAGGCAACGCAAAGAGGAGATTTAGCACTTAGACAGGGAGGCGGCGCAAAGGGGATTTAGCTTTCGGCTAGGGAGGGATCGCAACGGGATCATTAAGCACTAAAAGAGCGCCGCAAAGTGCCTTAACCAGATTCAGTGCCTTCGCAAGACGCAAAGAGCATTTCCAGCAATTCAAAAAGGTGGCACAGAGAGAATTTTCAGCACTTTAATAAGGCATCAGTACCTGAAAAAGAAGACAACGCAAGGTGCAATTTCAGCAACTCAAAAATGTAACGCAAAGGGCAATTTCGGGACTTTAACAAGGCAGCGCAAAGAACAACTTCATCACTTCAATAAGGAATCATCTCTACAGAGGAGCTGGGAAGTTCCGCTCTTCCCCCATGCGCCCTGCTCGCACACACGCACACGCACAGGCACTCGGTTGGCGCTCCGACAAGCTGACAACGTAATTGGAACATTCAGCACTCGAACGAGGCAGCACAAAGGGGAGATTTGACATTCAGATAAAGAGGGATCGCAAAGAGGAGATTCAGCACTCAGGGAGGCAGCGCATAGTGCGTTTTCAGTTCTTCAGTAAAGAATCAACGTCATGACAAGTATAGAACGCAATGCGCAATTTCAGCATCTCAACAAGAAGGCGACAAAATACTAATTTCAAAGGGTATGGGATTGTCAAATAATAAACGGACTCCTGTGTGTGTGTGTGTGTGTGTGTGTGTGTGTGTCAAACCCATTTAGTTAATATGCATCACATTTACCACTAGTTTTACGACGCTTAAGTAACAATTCTGCTACAGAAGACATCTAAAGCTAGTCCCAATACCTGCAGCAAGCCCAAACGCCACCCCTATTAGTGAGCACCTCAACAGGGGCAAAGAGCAAACAGCAATTTCAGCACTTCCACACGCGGTCTGTACCTCAACAAGGGTCAATTCAAAAAGGAATTGCGGCATTTCCAGACGGGGACATCACATTAAGAATGGGGTAGGGAAAGACCGTTTTTAAAGAGATTGGATATGTCAAATACTAATTATAATTTTATCGTACAGTGCACAGGTTATCACTAGTTTTACGATGAAATTGACACCACTTCCGAAACAAAATACCGTAACCTATGGTATGTCCGTGTAAATTTCAATGTTGGTGGACCCTCTTGTTCTTCAACATCAGGGATTAGAGAGTGGATCGGAAACAAGAATAAGAATCGATGAAGTCAACAGGCCATTAAACATGTTTTATCTGAAAATGACCCCCACCTACGTACACAGTTGAATCTACCATTTGAAACTACATGCGTGCACTGAATGACAGACCCATATTATGCAGGTCAGTTAGTTCTCTGACAAACTACTCGCCAAAAACGTTCGCCCTCGCACCGCACGAACACCTATTTTCTCTCGGAGCCGTCGCCGCCGCTCTGCTGCTACGTACTCCCGGCGGGTGAGCCCAGTCAAGCTCCACCCACAACGGCAGTCAGCCTCCAGGAGACGGGCGTTGGCAGCCTGACGCCTGGCGAGGCGGCGGCGGCGGCGGCGGCCTCTGGACGGCTGTCGGCGGCGCGAGATGAAGACGCGGCCTCGGCCGTCAAACGTGCGCGCCTCCCGTGGCCTTGGACCTGCCCGCCGCCCGCCCGCCGCTCGCCTCGCCTCGCCCCGCCCGGCCCTTGCCGCTCACTGGGTCAGCGGGGCCATCCGTGGGGAGGTTGGTTGGTTGGTTGCTTCGTGTATCCGGCCGTGTGAACTACCGTGTGCTTTGGTCCCGTAAGTTTAGTGTGTGCTTTTTTAAAATGTGTTTTTCAGAACGATGCTGAGGTACGGTGCCGACTTACACGTAGCTTTGCTGTGTTTTCCTTATCAGGGTATCTTCCCTCACACCGCCCCAATCTAGAAACAAACTCTAAGCTGCTCGCCCCGTCCGGTCCGTGCCGCTCACTGGGTCAGCAGGGCCTTCGTGGGTTGGTTCGTTGTTTCGTGTTTCCGGCCGCGTCAATTTCAGTGGGTTTTGGTCCCGTAAGTTTAGTGTATGTTTTATAAACTGTTTGTTCCCTCGCTTGATGGTGAGCCACGCCGTCTTGCTGTGTTTTCCTTATCTGGGTATCTCCCCCTACATCGCCTCAACCTAGAAACAAACTCTAAGCTGCTCGCCTCTCCCGGCCATTGAAGCTCCCAGGGTCAGTGGGGCCTTGGTGGGTTGGTTGGTTGTTTCGTGTTTCCAGCCGCATGAATTACCGTAGGCTTTGGTCCCGTAAGTTTCACGTGTTTTTATAAATCGTATGTTCCCCTGCTTGATGGTGAGATCCGGCGCCGGCTTACACGTCGTTTTGCTGTGTTTTTCTTATCTGGATAGATTTATATTGCTTTAGTCAAAAAAACAGTAAAAACTTCGTATGACGTATGAGGGAGAAGGTTGTCTGCGCACGTTTCATTGAGTTTTCCAGAATCCCTTCCCATCATTTAACTATTATTAGTTGAAAGATGAATGAAAGTTAAATAAATAAAAATAAAATTAAAAATGTGGGAGATTAGCGACATTTGAAAATTATTTTCACAAGTAAGAGATTAGTGACATTTGAAAGCATTTTTCGTTTCCAAATTATAGGAAACGTAAATAGCAACGGTAAAATTAAAAAAAAAACTTAATAGCAACGGTAAACGAACTGCAGATTTGATTTTTCTCAGCAGGGCACCGCAGGGAATGGATCAGAGAAAACCAGGGACCTTACTGTCCAATGCTGCCGGCGTGTCGAGTTCTTATCCGGGCAGTGGCAGTGGCCCGACGCATCTACCCATACTTAGCTCAATTCGCAAATCCGCTGCTGTCGGGACTCGAACGTACCCCCTACCAATCCACAAAACTTTAGTTACGAATTCACAACTTCAACTCTGGCAATAAATGTGTAATTAATGGCTTGCGATTTTTAAAAACCTTATGAGATAATGTATAATAAAAAGTGACTTAAAACAGCAAAAATGATGCTGTGGAGGGTGTGGGTAATAGGGTTCTAGAGCAACACCTTGACTGTTCTAAACCGTAAATTATGAAGCTTTTTCTCTCTCTTTTCCCCTTAATTCTTACGTTTGACACCTCACGGATGGCTATATGCTCCGTCTATTTACGAGTATATTGAAAATTAGTAATAGTCATCATAATTCGATGGATCTTTTGAAACATTGAGCCAAATGCTCCTTCATTGTGGTGACCTCCAAGATTGAAGACTTATGTTTGCAATGCAATGCCTTACGGGGGTTTCCATTAAGAAACGTCATTGTTTCAACATTTAAAAATCTCCAATGCATATATTTTGTATATATTTGACATGTGCATTGAAAACACCGTGTAATAAGTGATTTAAAATTAGTAGATTTGAGCTCTATTGCGAAAATTATGCTATCCGAAAATGCCAAATGAGTTGTTGCGTGACCGTCTATGTGTGTATGTGTGTGAGTGCGTTGCGCGCGCGTGTGTGTGTGTGTGTGAGTGTTTGTGTGTCTGTGTCCGTGAGTGGGCTAAAGAAATATAGTACACTTCACTGGCTGAATTGAATGACTTCTATTACTATAGAAAATTTATAAAAACAATGTGAAATTGAGCCACCGTATTCTGGGTGCGTACTGGCATGAAGTAACATTCACCAAGGTAACACCCATCCGTGGTCTTTAAACTCGCTGATATTAAAAAATTCTGTCACCTTTGTTCTGTAGCATTATTCATAAAACTCGGGTCTATTTTACTAATTACATTTTCGAACAGAACATGAAGTGCAGGGGAAGACTACCTCATATGACTCTCCCCAACCGAATCCGTCTTCACGTAACTTAACCTCGAGGTCGCCAAAGCAACCTTTCGTCCATAGAAGTTGACAGTTCTAGGTTTACTCTTTGTCCCGCCGACCGCTAGTCGCTAAGTAACGACTTCCGGTCAGTGCGACGTTTAAAGTCTGCCGCCTCACCACCTGAGAACTCTGAGTAATAGCTCTCGGCAAACATTTCCTTTTTTTACACCGTTCCCTCAGACGCGAAAGAAACAAACATGTGCAGCCGACGTCGCGTTCTTCTTGGTCTCGTGGTGTAGTACATTCGTCAAGCTGTTAATGAACGTGTCCACAAGCGAGGCTGTCGGTTCTTACTCGCTTTAATGAAAGCTTTCCTTTTTTTCGTGAAGAGTATTGAGAAATTTGATAATATAACATTTTGGTGTACTTACGTTTCCGGAAGATGCAGATAATGTCGACATAAGTCAAGATGGAATCTTATACAAAATATGGCATCATTCTTTCCAATGGCTCTAGATCTCAGTTCTTGAACGAGTCTGACTTCTCGTTTTCCGAGTGCTACTGCAGGCGTTCTGGGTTTCGTAGTAGGGCCAATAAGGAAGTGGAAAACCGTCCCTGAGGAAGAAGCTGGGGATAGGATGTACAAAGAAATAATCCTTCGAAAGTTCGCCACCGGCCTTATACAATTTTAGAACCTTTCTTTTTTCGGCTGCGGTTGCTGCTCAGTAGCGGTTTTGACGTTTCCTCTGCTAAGCCTTTGACCGGGGGACCTTACGGTTCTATAGAGGCGGATTTTCGACACTAGCTGAATCCAACTGCTGTCAGGATGAGAATACTAGCGGCCGGTTTCCCTCCTTGGTAGTGTTTCGTGGTTTTGCTATCAATACCAGACAAATAACAAAACAGTACCCTAATAAACGGGGCACGGACCGGGGCGCGCAATCTTTGTTTTCTCTTCCTTGTTCTATCCTCACCCCTTCGTTCACATACACTTACGTGCTCTACACTATCACACCTGCCGGGAGAATATTCGGGAGCTTTAGGGCTTGTCCCGGTTGGGACGGTGTCCTACTGTTGAGATGCTTAGAGCAGGGGCAGCGGATCCCACTTTTGTATGAGTCAAGAACACCGCCACTTCCCGAGATATAACATGCACTTCGCTCACGGGATTAATGTGTATACGAATTGGCGTGTCCGGAAACATTAAATATTCACTCAATGAAGAACCTTCCTGACAACAAAGCTTCGCTTGCAAACTACAAAAGTCTATCAACAAAGTAGTGAAACAACTTTAACTATATCATCTACGAAATAGTGATAAGTGTTTTGCTATCTTGGTGGGTGAATGGTTCGGTGCCGATTGATGTTCATGGATTTTCAAAGGGCAGACGGCCTACGGAGACGTGTCGTACTTGCACTATGAGAAATAATTAAATCGATAGATCTTTTGAAAAGTTGAGCAAAAATCCTCCTACAGTGTGGTGACCTCCAAGGTTTACGTTTGCAATGTAGAGCCCTACGGGTGTTTCCATCAAGAAGCGTCCTTGTTTCAATGTTTGAAGTTCTCCAATACATACATTTTGTCATAACGATGTTGTGACATGTGTATTGTGTAACACGAAAGACAGTGTAATTAAATAATTTGATTCTTTTACAATTCTCTTTCTGACGAGTCCTCATATTTGCTTTGTTGTGGATATCCTCAAGAAGTGAATTAATAGTTCTGGAGTGTTTGATGGGGTGCTCCTTGGCGACTAATAGGGAACCAAAACTTTTTCGCAATGCTCGAAGCCTACTAGGTGTCGACTAGAAAATTTCGAACAACTTTGTCCACAACGAGATTGCGTCAATAGTAAAAGCTCCCTGTGCCCGGGTATTACTCACATAGTGAAATCTCTGAAAGTATCTACATAAATATGCCGTTAAAAATCTGAGTTCTCCTCCTACACTAATTTTTAAAGTGTTGGTGGAGTTCCAGTGTGTTGAAATCATTTTACGTCCTGTGATAACAAGTTTTGGCGTTACGTACGATAGCAACTCGCAAAGTGGGTTGGAAACTTTGTAATCAGCGCCCCTTGCTGGCCCACTTCCTCGTCTTCCTGAATCCAAGGAATCCTCCTCCTACCCACTCTCCCTCAGCCGGAAGTTTGTCGTTTGTTCGTGCTCGCTTTATTCCGTTGTTCTCAAGTTGTCGACGCCTGTAGCTGGTGGAGGCCTCGTTAGAGAAGATTTGGAAGAAACTTTGTTCCACGCTTTCGTTACGCGTCTGTATTTCTTTATCATTTGTGGAATAACCGCGACCAATATGGCTCCACGGGGCCATCAAAAGTTTGTTTAATTACCGCAAAATCAGTGCTCGAATTGGGCACATTCCACAAATGAAGTGTGATTTTGCCAAACCTGTAATATTTTTGAGAATGCAAAAGTTGAGATGTTTTAAAATTGTTTTTAACATACCCTTGGGCAATTAGTTACCATTAGTTCAATTAATTTACCCTTAGCTCAATTCAAGTCCGCATTTAACTCCGAATTTGATATATTTTTCTGACGGAGGATATTCAACAATTTTATATCGATTTGCTGACATCAAGTACATTTACATAACATTGATTTAAAAACTGAATTCCTCAAATTTATATTTGGTGTGAAATTCACAGAACTTATTTTAACGCTATTTCACGAATATTGTTATTTACTCTTTCACTCATAGTTCGTTGTTATGCACCCAAATGTAAATATAATATCAAAATATTTTAAACTCTATACATTTGACGTTGAAGTTCCTATTATATTTTAACAATTCGAAATCCAACTACGTTATTTTTGTTCACAAATAAAATTATGTTTAAATGTCTTAATTGGGTTTATTTAATTTGCGCGAACTCAACCCACCTCATACAACGAGCACCGTATATTGGAGCAGTGGGTTCTGGTGCTGCAATGGTTAGTTACTATATTCCGATTTAAACGTAGCGGCACTTCATATCAACGAGCTGCATTTAGATGGAGGCACTGTCATTCATTCGGGAGTTCCAATATGAAAAAATTAAGTCGTAACGAAGTTCTCGATTGGATGACAGTGTCCCCACCTCTTTGCAGCTAGTGACCTTGTAGTGCAACTACGTTTAAATCGGAGTATAGTTACATGCCTCCCGCAGTCGGACTACCCATGTGTAGGGATGGCAAAAACCAAATTTGAAACATCAATATATTCGAGCAGAAACATCGATGTTTTGCCTTCGATGTTTTCTTCGGATCGATATATTTGTCTAGAAACATTCATGTTTTCAAAAGAATTTCTCATGATGTAATAAAAATTCCAGTATCTTATTTTTTATGTATTCCTCGCAATCAACAACCACTGACAGCTGTCACTACAGCTGATCCCCAGGCGGCATGGAACCGTTAGCTATTCGGTCCTTTCTCCAGTTTGGTATCTTTTTTTTGGATTATTTTCTACGTGGTATTGTCATTAAACTATATTTTGAACCTTGACTACCTAGGACATACTCGTAGATTCGGAAATTAAGATGCCAGTCACATTTAAGCCAGAAAATACTTGAAACTAATTTTGACGTGTTATGTATCAAATTAGAACCAGGACATTTTAATTCAGTGAATTATGAATGAAATAAAATAAATGGAAAAATAGCAAAAGAAAAGTCCTTTATTTTGTATTTCATTTTTTACATTTGATAAACATTATTATTAACATATTTGTTGTACTGGCCCAACGATAAAATAGTGTAACTCATTTGATTATGTATTATAGTTAAAAATGAAAACATGACGGGAAATTACCACCTGTTGCATCAAAATTAAATCATCGTAGTTTTTGTCGATGTTTTCATTGGAAAACCATTGGGTAATATATCGAAGTATCGATGTTTTCCTAAAATGTACCATCGCTACCCACTAGTGGAATGAGTGGTGGGCAAAGCGAGCTCCTTTCCTTCACACACATCCCACACTTCGCCAGCCGCCGACCTCGATCCTTTCTCGTCCGCCGTGGAAGCCTCGCCGCTGCTCCGAAGGAAGTTTCCCCTGCCACCGCGGTATATTGTTCCGCAAGTCACGAACGCGCGCGCCCCGCCCGCCCGCCCCTGGGAACTTCGTACCGCCCTCAGACTCCGGGAGGTCCGCACCCCGCGCTCCCGCCATTGTCCTCCCTCCCGGTGCGATTCGTTCGAGCTATTTTCGGCTCGGGGTTTGGGAATTTGCGTCTTGGCTCAGGTGCGAATTGACGAGGAGGATGTTGCGAGTTGAAAGTCCTCTCACAGATTGGTGTCCCTTTCTGGAAAAATATTCGGGCGAGAGCTTAGAGCATTTTTGTTAATGTTGTTATTTAAGTTCGCATTAACATCTAGGTCATTAGCGACCACTATCGTATTTAACGGAATGGTAACTGTGAATACAACACTATATGGTGATGATAGAGGGTGAAAGGACGAACACAAATACAACCATGCCCGAGGCGGGAGTGGAACAAGCGATCCTTCGGTCCGAAATCGCTACCGCACTACTGCCTTAACGATTTTGACCATCCGGGCCGGCAGTTAGAGATTTGTATCGGTTGGAGTGGTGGGAGATACCTGGTTGAGGGAAACCCCGCTAGCCTATGTGTAGGTCGGTGTCGGATCACTCGGTGGGGAAGTTCACCGCCAGCTCCCGCGATAAAATATGCACTACATTTACGGCACAAATTACCTTACCTATTGTCGCGCCCGGTATCACTAATCAATCAATCTAGAAGTATTCCCTTCTTAGGATCCCACATTTTCAGAGGCTGCTTTAATGATTTTAACACGTTTGAAATGTTGAAATCAAGGAAATTAGAAAGGAAAACATTCCCATGAAAGGCTCGTTATTGCCCTATATTTGGGAACGTCCTAGTACTTCCTTCCTCGCGATTCCTTTGTGCTATACTCAGGTTTGGTTTAGGGACTTACATCTTCTTCGAGATTCCAATTGAAAGGGAAAATGCTGGGAATCTTTGCCCCCCACCCCCCACCGTCTGAGTTTGATCACTTTTCTGGAACGGCGGTAAGTTTCTCCATCAAGGACTAATCCATTTATCGGTGGCTCATTTAGGATTTACATACTTTCAAATGTTTTCATCAAGAAATTCAAATCAAGGAAATTACAAAATAAAACTTCCCTTAGCCGAAACTAGTTATCGTCTTAGAATTTGGAAATATCCGAATGATCCTTCCTCCATCCATTGTCCTTCCCCAGATTTTCTTTCCGCTATTTTCAGCCTTTATTCTGAGTATTTACTACTTGCCTGAGCTGCGAATACACGGTAAGATGACGCGGGTTGTAAATTTCTTTTGTAGATTGATTCTGCCTAGATGGGCCACATTGGAAACGAATTCCCTTCAAAAAAAAAATTAATTAATTTCTAGATCTCTCATTCACGATTTCCATAACTTGAAATGTCCTAATCACCATTCAAAATTGAAGAAAAAAGAAAGCATTCATATGAGAGACTCGTTATTGTTGCAGTATCCAAAGGGTGGGCGACCGATTGCATTCACTTCTTCCCCGCGATTTACATGTTCTACTTTCGGCTTCGGCTTTGAAGATTTGCTGCTTATCCTAAGAGACCGGGAGAGGTGGCTCAGAAATCATTTTCATGCTACTTGATCGTATTCTTGTGAACATCAATCTAATTCGTTTTTACACTGCAAGAAAAGATCTAGAGTTTTTATCTAATTTGTTAGAAGATAATGATTCAAATGCCAATGGCAAAACGTCGTGGTGAATGTCAAGAAGTAATTTCAGATCGCAAAAACGGAAACCTCTTCACATTGACTTTCAACTTATTTCCATAACATTCAAATATATATTCTGCCTGCTTTCATTGCAGTCCACTTTTTTCATCCTCTTTGCCTCAACCACTTTTTGTCGCATGGTAGATATCCTGCCACTTTCCAGTTCTTCTCCTCCCCATATATCCCTTCCTGTTGGGAAGTACCGAATTAATCACTTCGAGACATCTAACTTTTCCTCTTTCTTCCTTCTTTCTCTATATCTCTCTATGTCCCCTATTGCTATTTCTCACAATTAACATCCTTCTCTTTCACGTATTCTTCATCTTCCTTCTCATTACACTCGACGTCCTCCTTAATGTCCCATCCTCTTCATTGTCCTTCTCTTGTTTCTTATTTTCCTCGTTCTTCTCTTTCTCAATGTTCATCTCCTCCTACAGTCTCATTCCCCTTTTCCTGCACTCATCCTCTTTCATCGCCTCGACCTCCTTCTCTTTGTCATCCCCCTTGTACCCTTCCTTCTCCTCCTTTTTCTCGAACTCCTCCTCCTTCCTGTTTCTCCAAACTTCCCCTGTTCATACGTCCCCCCCGCTTCCCTGAGTACATTGTGTGGCTGGTGCTAGATAACGTCTGGGAGTTTGCACAGCGAGCGCCAACTCGCGAACATGAAAGAGAACACGGTCATTCATTTGTTCGCAAGTAGGTAATGGGCCCTGGCTACGCAGCCTATGTATGCATGAATCTGGAAACACTCTGGGAATCTCGTTAACTCTGGCGGGGAAGGCTGTAGCTGTTTTGGGTTTCCGCTTATTCCACCGATGCCGGTATCTGGGTTTCCTTATTGCGCGAATTCTGCGCGTATTTGGATACTGCTAGATGCAATTACGCGTTAATTGAGAAGCAAGCACAACTCTTGCGCTATATTCTCTCTCTGATGGTGTTACGGGCCAGGTCGTGCACTATCCTAGCGTGAAGTCCGTAGTGTCGGAATCCTTCGAGATTATGTGGGTGGCTTCTTTAAGAAATGAATTTCATTGGATCTTCAGATATTTAATATGATATTGGCTGGTTCTAGAAGAAATTAATTTCCTGCGTTTCATGGCCCATTCTTTAAAATACATCACTCGCATTCCTCTGGAATTGAATCGAGGAAACCACGAAAAAATCGAAGGCCTGACCAAGGCAACCTACAACGAAAATATTCTTAGCCAGACATTGGGATCGCTCGTCTTATTAACGAAAATCCCCATCACTTTAGAGACCTGAACATAGAACTTCCTGCTGTTTGAAGTACCAAAATTTAAACAAGCCACTGCAGGCGCTCATTTAATATGTCTGTTAATTTGATATTAAGAAAAATGATTTTTCGAAAGAACTATCGAACGTAGTAATTCGTACGATTTCAAAGACAACGAATTGTTTCGCTAAATTAAAATGGGATTTTTGAGTTAAGAGAATAATATGTTTAGAGTACAATCTAATTTTACTCGAAAACATTTCATGAAGATAGTTGTGTCGAGTAAAACCCTTTGGCCGTGAAATAATGCATTCGCTAAAAATAAAAAAACGATATATGCAAAATGATCATTTATGTTGTGTATGCCACTTTTGTTGTGCACCGATGTTATTTTGATTGTCATATTTTCAGTGATGAAAGGATTTTTTGTACGCAGCATCTTGATCTTGCGGCGTTTGCAAACGTATTGATTTTCTGAGACTTCTTGTAATTGCTAACAAGAGTATCAAAATTCAGAATGATTTCAAACTTTGAGAATTTCGAAGACAACGGGAACTTTATTAAACTCGTTACGAAATCTAATCTTCCTCCACATCAGTTACAATTTGCCTACGTCAATCTGCGCCTTTGACGTTTGCTCAGCGCATGGCCGTCACTGGGAGAGAGCAGACGAAAGGAGAGGAAAGCCATTCTTCAACACGCCAATCCATCTCGCCGGAACACTCTCCCCAACGAAGAGGTACCTCCAGATACCTCTTCATTCAGGAGAGTATTACGGAGAGATTTTTGAGTGAAAGAGACATGATAAATAACGTGGAAGCCAAAAGTTGAGTCAACGGCCGCCATCTGGGTCGACCTAAAGGGGGACTTCAACTTTTGGATGTATGTCCTCATGTATTTTTTTTTCTTTCAAATATTATGAAGTATTGTTGTTTTGCGACAAAAAAGTGTCAAGTTTTCGGCAGAAAACTGTTGTGGGTACTTGATGCCGAAAAAGTGTGTTTCTTCCTCCTATACAGAACGAATTAGTGGTGCTACAAGAGTACACTCTTTCTCGTATTATTGGCGACATTAAATAATATTGTAATATTAAAATTTGTAATCTATAAACACATCATACATTATTAATGCCTACTTCAGACAACTCCAAACCGAACGATCCCCAATAAAAGTAAAAGATTCGATTCGTATTCGCAAGGCCTCAAGGCAAAAATGATTGACAAATATTCATTTTCGAGAAAATCCTGTAAACAGTTCATGCGCTACTACTCTCCATAGATGGAAGTACAGCTGGACATTTAGAAAATAAACGACTTTATTTCGATTTGAAAGTGATAATGAAGGTGAGAAGTCGTGATTTCTGTCCGTAATCGAAAAAAATATTGTTTTTTCTGAAATAAGTAATCGACCAAAGTATAGAAATGGGGGCGCTAGTGACTGTACCCCTGTACCCCTCAAGCACAATACCGTCGGAAAGGTCGCTTTAGCTGACTCGTGTAGAGGTAGATTCCAATAATCGATTATTCTCCTTTCACCACCAATCCGTCCGAGGAACCGCAAACCACCTATTCTCGCAACACCGCCCCCACCTTGCGGTCCCTCGCTAACGAGTTCGCGAGGAAGCGTCATGAAAGTTTCAGCGGGACCGTCCCCGCAGCAAACCCATTCCTTTGCGTTCGCCCCGCGCCGTCTCGCCCCGCCCATGGGAGTCCGATGTCGCGTTGGCCGCCAGTGAACGACTTCCGACACAAAGTATAAAGCATATATGGGACACAAAGTGTACGATGTACGAACTTTCGTGTACCTCGCTGAAAGACCAGACCAAAAATCGACTACCACAATCAAAATTACATTTTACCATAGTGAGGTCAAAATAAACAAACAAAACGTTATCGTCTTCTTCTTCTTCTCCTTCTTCTTCTTCTTCTTCTTCTTCTTATTATTATTATTATTATTATTATTATATTATTCGGAATTTCGAGAAAAATCGGGTGTTCTTGCATATGTTAGTACATGCGATCCGAATGCAACCAGAAAGGTACAGAAACGACTTAAATACAAGAGTGTGGAAATAGAGATCAGGAGGACATGGGGCGTAAAACATGTCATGCCCATAGTTATCGGAGCTGTAGATCAGACTTGCGAAATTTGTGTAAACATTAGAACATTAAAAGTCCGCTTACACTTGATCTGGTGTGACTGAGGTGACTATGGTAACGTTATGGTGGCACTAATGTCGTTATGGTGTCACTAGTGATTGTGGTGGTATGGGGACGTCACTATGATGACGTTCAAGATTCGGATTGGATGACAGCGCCATAGCTGACCGTGTGCACAAGTGTCAACGGACTTAACGTTTTGATCGAAGTATTCTATAAGAACTTGTTTAAACTCTCGGATCATTGAAAAGACTGTGAAACGCAAGAAACATTCCGTATTTTGCGCAAAGTATTGCAGAGCGATCTTGGAAACGCACCCCGTGCCTTGCCCGCCGTGAGAGCTAATAAGTGCGCGAGGCGGCGTCTGGGAGGAATCAGCGGGGGCGTTGCCGATCTCCGCCCCCGCGGGGTCGGGTGGCACGTGGGCGCGAGTGAGCGGCTGCGGCGCCGCCGGACGCGCCCGTCGCCGCGGGGGCGGTCGCCCACGAGGCGCGCAGTGGGCCGAACGCTCCAAGCGGCGGGCGCAGGCTTCGTTGCAGCTGGCGCCAAGTTCCAGCCAAAAAATGCGGAGAAAAACAGCGGGAATTAAATTGTGAAGTAGTGATGTCCAACGGTATTTCTAATGGTATACTCGTATAATATACGAACATGGTCGGATTTGTGATTGTCCCTTCACCCCTGAGCATCGTCCTATCATCTCATAATTCACACATCAAGGCGTAACAACCACCTTGTCGTACTGAGAGATACAGCTGGTTCTGAAAAACATTGCACACGTTAATCGTGTAGCGTGGTCAGAAATGGCATATACGCTAATACTAATACTAATAATAATAATAGTAATTATTATTATATTAATAATTACGATAATAACCACTGACTCTGCGTTGGTTCTGAGCGGGAAGTACGACGGTTCTAGTCCAGACGGTGGCGGAATTTTTTACACCGTCATGGCCAGCTCCAGTGGCTGTCTGGAGGAGAATTCTAGTGACAGGCTGCTCTCATCGATAGTTTTCCGTGGTTTCTGCGATCAACCCCATTCGAATGTCGGAGCAGGAACCTAACAGACGAGTGGAAGACCGCGCGCGATCTTTCCTTCCTCTTCCTTGTCGTACCCTCACCCCTTACACACACACCACAAACACACTCACACTTCCACTTATGCCGGTCTCCCGTCGTGTGTAGTAGTGCAAGGTATGTGTGTTTAAGTGAGGGATGAGGATAGGACAAGGAAGAGGAAGGAAAGATCGCGCGCGGTGCGCGGCCCGTTTGAATTGAATTGAGATGAAGCGCGCTTCGCCCTGCGTTCGTCCCCACTGCGTGTGGCGCGGGAGCGGAGAAGGCGTGGCGGCGAGCGGCGCGCTGACTGTTTATTTGCCGCCTCCGCCGCCGCGGCCGCAGCTGCAGCCGCCTTCGCCGCCGCGGGCGCTGATCTCATTCTGATGGCGTCGCGGACTTCGCTCCGCCCCCCCCCCCGCTCTCGTCTCGCGCTGATCGCTCAATCTGTCACAGCTGCCGCCGCCGCCCTCGGGGCAGCACGGCACCCGCAGACAACACGCCTCCCCGAGAATATTGGGGAAATTCGGTGGAGGTTCTACCGTAGGGAGAGGGTAATGGACAACGCCGAAGTTCTCGTGATTTATGGATTTCCCCTCCCGTTTGAGGTCTACTAACAAAATCACAGCAAAAGTGCAATTTGTTAAATTCAAAATATTAAATCACTTTATTTTCAACACAAGCCTCTAAGATGTCTCTTGGGCAGCGTACTGGCGTCCAGTGGTGAGTTCCCGAGTTTGATTTCGGGTCGAGACCAAAGTAGACTTGTGGCTTCCCTTTAAAATAGACTCAGTTTTAGAGATGTGACGAAGAAATGCTCAGGCAGGCGGAGTTTGCTAGTCATGGTGAAGACAATACGTCACGTTTTCCACATGCCACTTTTACCCCCTAAGCGTGGGAATTAAACAATGCTGATCTGATTTTGCAAGTCTGATGCAAAATGCCAAATACATTCATACATACATAGTACAGACATGTATACCTTTCAACATTGCGATAATGGTTATTCAGCGCTTGGTATTTAATGAACTTCATAATATTAAAAATGCTCAGTGTCTCACTGCGTCCCTTCTCCCCGCTCTCGCCCCCCGTTCCCACCTGCGCTCCAGGGAAGCATGGCATACACTGACAACACCCTCCCGGGCAGATGGTTATTCCGCGCTTGTTATTTAATGAACTTCATAATACGAAAACACTCCGTTTGTCACAGCTTTTCCTCCTCCTGCTCTCGCCCCCCACTCCCACAATTGCTCTGGGATTGCGTAGCACCCAGAGACAAAAATGCCTCCCAGGGAATATTAGAGAAATGCACTGAATAGCTAACGTAGAAGACTGCAGTTTCTGGGTTTCATTTGAAGACGACTCACGAAAGCATTGCTCGGCTTAGCAAGGCTATTTATTAAATCCTTTCATTTTCATCCACGCGCCAGTTATTTTTTAACGCTGGACTTTTTATTAACGTCATATTTCCTTGCTCAATCCGTCCCCCGTTGCCGCTACCGATGTAGCCCCGGGGCAGCATGCCCCCCACAGACAACACGCATCCTGGATAATATTGGAGATTTCCGGAAGACAGATTAGACACCGCCGTGAGACAGATTAGACATCGCCGAAGGTTTTCAGTTTTAGGGATTTCCTGTCATTAGAAGCATACACTGCGTGACTCACATTAGTTAACTGGAAAATGTAAAATCATTTCATCAAATGATGGAGCAGTGATTATTTAGCGTGGGTCGATTTATGGACTTCATAAATTTCGATCTCCCAATAATGTCACCTAAAGCCACGACCACAGCCCCCGCAACCCTCGCGGGCTAGCAAAGCACTCACAGGCTACACAACACCAAGGAATATTGCGGAAAGCGGTAACAGCTTTCCAGCGGGTGGATTATTTTTCTACTTTTCCGCGTCGTTTGAAGTCTACTCACGAAATCAGTTCATGACTCATAGCGTTAAACCTAAAATATTTAATCATTTCAGTTTCAACGTTGCGCCAATTCCTATTTACCGACGATTGCTAAGTGAATTTCGTAACAATTGATAGCTTAATCTATTACTGCCGGTACCGCCTCCACTACCTCCTCGGGGCAGTATGACACCCTCAGATGGCTGCCGTGGCTATACTTTGGGGTAGAATGCAAGTATTTATTGAAATAGAAATACTTTAGTATTTATTATGTCATAGACGTCAGCCACGGTCAGTCGTATAATTTGATCTTAAGTGTTAGACATTTCCGTTAGCTGAACTCCAAGATATTTCATGCCATTCTCGTAAGTCAATGGTCAAGAAGGTTCAGAACAATGGCCCTTCGCCGTCGACTTGGAAATGGCCGCGCTGAACGGGACTATTTGGGCGTATTAAATGTGCAACATTTTTGTTGCGATAACTTAACTCAACTACCTTATCAGATACACATTATATGAGGTACAGATACCTTATATATCGTTATACTGCGATTCCACACGTGTTCTATTAATCCATTTCCTTTAGCTGCCTCACAAAAATATACTAGCGAGAGGGATAAACAACATCGAAGGTTTCGCAGTAAATGGGTTTTGCTGTCATTTGAAGCCTACTCACGAAATCAATGACATGTGTAGATTAGTTAACTGCAAAACGTCAAATCATAGCGAATACAGCGGTGGACCAATCATTATTTATCACGAGTCGATTGATGAACATCATGACGTTCCATTGCGCAATCTGTCACATTCGCCGCCGTTTTCGGTCCGGGGGTAGCATTGCACCCAGACACAAAACTCAAAGTTTTGTTGAATATTGGAAAATGCTGCTGACGAATTGGAAAATATTGGGAAAAGAATAAACACCGCCTAATGTCTCGAAGTTTCTGGATTTTCTGGTATTTGTAATCTATCTACGAAGCCACTGCTCGACTCAGATTTGATAGACCTATAATACTATAAATTCACTTCATCTGTGTCAATGTCTAATATACTTATAAACGGCCTTTTGTGTATATCTTTCATACCATTTTAGGTTGTACATTTGCCTTATGTACTTGTGTATATAATTAAGTAGCTTTATACATTTTTGCTTGTAGGGGTACATTAATATGTGTAATATACTCTTACTTATTTACTTTTTTATGAATTTGTTTTCTTGTAGTCTACTTCTTTTATGTTCAGAACATTCTTTCGTGGGCTACGAACCCCTAACATTTAAGAACCTCAAGCGTTGTCAAATGAGAGAGGAATCACCCCATGATTTTTTTTCTTTTTTCTTTTTTTTTTCTTTCGAAAATACAAATTGTATGCTAATAGTTTGTGAAACAATGTACGCGGTTTCCTCGTAGATCTTTTTCAAATCTCCTATGTGTAGGATATCCATCTGACAAACAGTTGTCTTCAGCCTAGGTCTTGAGAGGGGCGTAGTAGGGGCTTGGAGCCCCGAACCCAGTGCATTCGCACCCAGAGGCCAGACGCTTAGCAGTCGGCGGCGCCAGCACACACAAACAGCTGAGGTATTTTATGCGCCAGATGAATCCTTCGCCGCCCACGCGCGAAACACACACCGCCACACCCCCGCCTCCCGGTTCCACGCCCCGTTCGCTCTCGAGGGAGAGGTTTTTGCCGCCGCGTGCTGCGGATTGGGAACTTGCACAGAGCATGGGATTCCAATTTATTGCAAAATATTGCCGGTTACAAATCCGTATTACGCTACACTTTCTATCATACTGTATTTATTAAATAGAAGTTAAATTTATAGTATCTACAGATGGGTCAGAATAATTGATGCAAACGTCTAGAGCACGAGTGTACAACTTGCAAGGGTTCAAGGGCCACTACAAAAGTCTTTGATATGATTGCGGGCCATATTTTCATCACTCGAGCGATCCAGACTTGACTACCCCGCATTGCTAATTTCGGCATTTTACCAGACTTTTCTGAAACGGATAGGGGGGGGGGCAATGGAACCATGCGTGATAGGCTTTGAAACATATTAGATTGATTTTGAACTTACGAATTTTATAGGAAAAAAATCCCTAAATCTATACTTAACATTTTACATTAAAGGGGAGTGTTGAGTCCAGCAAGGATCATGCGCTAGGCGCAGTATTTTTCCATGACATGGATGAAAGCAACTTTCAGTTCGACTAATACCTTTTCGCGCGCCACAATAAATGGTATCGCAGGCCGCCGGTTGGACAACCCTGCTCAAGACTATGTAGAAAGAATTCTATAAATATATTCTGTGCAGTTTCATTGAACGTACAGTACCGAAACGCTGCAAACCTCCTTTCTTGCTTACACTCCCTCGCTACAATTCTCGTCTGAACTTACGCAGCTTCTTTATCCACTGTAGGATGTCTAAGAATAAATGGTATAAACATGAGCACGAGAGCACGCCGGCATACTGCCGAAATCAACAATATGAGAACGTCAGGTGTTGATCGCCCGAGAAATGTAAATATGGCCCGCAATCATATTAAAGGTTTTAGTTGTGGCCCTTGACATGTCGCAAATTAGACACCACTGTTCTAGAAGAATCGGGCCAAAATGGTGCCAATCGATTCGACTTGACAAGATAACTCTACTTAGCTCTTGGTCGCCCATCTAGATTTCTTAAAACTCCCCAAAAATTGTGTATTCGAGATTCGTCTTAGAATCTCCTGGAAGAAACCGAAAAAAATGGATGATTCCCCACCAGCAGACGAAGACGAGTCGGATGACACTCCACTTTTCACGTATGGTTGATCAGAAGATGTACCATATCAAACGGTCCAAGGACCGCGCGCGATCTTTCTTTCCTATTCCTTGTCCTATCCGCATCCCTTACTTATACACACACTAACATACCCTACTCCACCACACAAGCCGAGGGTCCGGTCGGGAGCTAAGAGCTTGCCTGGCTGGGGCGGTGTCCCACTTGAGAGAGATATCACGATCCAGCGGGGGAAGATTACCACCAGCACCTCCCGAGGGAAAAAACATGCACTTCAGTTACGGGAGTAATTACCTTAATAGTTGACGCGCCTGGAGTCCCTAACAATGAATCAATCAATCATCACCAGGAGAGATCTAACCATACGAGGCACACGGACACTCGCAGGTTAACCGATTACTGAATCGAAATCGCATATCGATCAGTTATAGGTGCGCGCTTATCACTAGGGACCCGATTTTTATGTAATTACATATTTATTGTCTTTCTACTTACCGTTCTCAAAATGTTAATGTTGTCCTAACACAATATTCAATTACTTTGTTACATACTTTTATATCTTTGGTACTATGTCACATATTTTACATATTTCGCTATTCTTTCAACATATTTTTATTAACTAAATGTGTTTCTATTTAAAGTATTTTAATATTATATATTATATCCTATTTTGTGTATTTTTAAAAAATATTCTTACTGTTTTCATGACATATTTGTGTACATATTATGACGTTTCATACTACATATTTTTCCGATCTCTACTTATCACTGACGTGATTGAGAGAGATCGGGAACGACATCGAGATTGCTTATGAAGTGTGATGGTTCGAAGTTAGCTTTTGCAAGCGTGCTTCGGATGAGGAGTCTCTGGAGAAATCTCATTTGGTCCTGAACGATAAATAGGCGGAGCTTCTAGAGTTATTTCTGTGGTGCCCACGGCCATCGTATATTTTTGCACACGGCGCCTTTTTTTTCTCAAAAGGTAGACATCTAATTTGATGTGGCTGCAACATGGAATAATGCAGAGCAGATATTTGGAAGAAGAAATTAGAAGAGGTTTGAAGTCGAAGTTTGCGAAGTTTTTAGCTCATTTGAAAATAAATTTATGTTGATATTTCACTGACAACTGAGAATACAAATTTCATTATGTAAGAATCTTCATGAAAAATTCCCATTTTCTAAAACATTTTTATGAAAAATGCGAACTTCTACCTTTGTTGAAGTTGATTCTGAAATTGTGAAATGATATGTTTTTCATATTAATTATTACTTGTATTTGGTGCAATTGAATATGTTCTCTGTATTGTCTTATCATCAATGTGTAAGAATTCGCAATGTTACGTATTGAAATATAATTATCGCCAAAAAAGGTATTTGTTTGGTTTGAGCAATTGGGTTCACATCTTGTCCCATCCTTACACACATGTGTTCGGTGTTCGGGGGCCAGTTGGGAGGTTAAATCTTGCCCCGAAAGGAGCTCTGACCCCCTGGCGACGATACCTGATCGGGGAAACAGGGCAATCCGACTTGTAGGTCAGCGCCGAAACTCACTTTGCCGCAGGAAAGGAACACCGCCATCTTTCTAGTCAAAACATGCACCACACATGTGCGATTACTCATACACTCAGTACTCATACTTTCACTCACTTGACGATAAATAATTAAATAATAATTGAAAGACGTTTTCT
Source organism: Gryllus bimaculatus (assembly GCA_017312745.1). NCBI lineage: Eukaryota > Metazoa > Arthropoda > Insecta > Orthoptera > Gryllidae > Gryllus > Gryllus bimaculatus. The sequence goes on along the minus strand of BOPP01000007.1, from coordinate 4,584,380 downwards.
ACTTTGTAACTTTCCAAGCAATTATGAAAACCTCGAGTACACTTTACCCACTATTCAAGTTCGTGCGCAGTGCGAGAGTACGGAGGGCAGATGCTACCGATTGTAGGGTGTTACGATGCAGAAATATTAACATTGGCACGAAAACGTTTATAGAGGAAGCAGCTTGGGCAAGCAAAATACATACCTTTGTATCGCTGAAGCGCTTGGATTCATGTCTTTTGTAATCGATGACAGATTTTTATCAGTATGGTTTTTAGATGACGTAAACATTAGTCTTTTGAAATAATAATAATAATAATAATAATATAATTAAAAATGCGTTTATTGATTAGGAGCCTCAGATTATCAGGCCAGCTCTTGCGCTTTATATGCACTCTGTAATGAACACCAGCAAAAAGGCTCTATCGTACTCGTTCGTTAAATAACCAGAGTTATTCATTGGAAGCCTTAATAAATACGTATTTCGAAACTCAAGAAGAAACAAGTAATTATGAACATTATCTACCTGTATTCCCCTACTCCCTGATGTGTCACATACACGTTTTACATCATTTTCACAATAAATTAAAAAAAAAACAACAAAGAAATGTTTTTCGTTGTAACTTTCCACACAATAGAACGTGTCGGCTTGTTGCGTTGTTCCCGCCGCCGCGCGCGTGGGCGTGTGCCGCGGGCAAGGTCCGCGCGCGGGGCGTGTTTGTGGCGGCGCCGCCGCCCCCGCACGCGTCGCCGGATGCGCCCGCGGCGCGCGCCGCCCGACAGACACACACACGCACACGCACGTGCACGCGCGCGTGAATGGACACTGCTCCCTGCGGGCACGCGGTTTCTCGCGCGCAAATAACGCGCAAGCGCCCGGCGAGCTCGTGAGCGGGATTGTAAACAGTACCGACGAGTTTCGGTGTTGGCCCTACTGAGCAAAGCCCCACCGACCTTCACCGGCAAAGGGGTATCTCAGGGCGACAATTGATGTCACTGCAGTGCCTCTGACCAGATGGTTTCCAGTTCTGTCAGCGGTAGGGTATTTGATACTGTCTTGTCAGCTAGGTTGAATTCAGGCGCTGTCTGGAGAAGAATTCTAGCGGCCGGCTGCTTTGATCAGTGGTTTTCCGTGGTTTCTCCGATCAACACCAGACGAATGCCAGAGCAGTACCCTAACAAACCTGCCACGGGCCGCGCGCGATCATTTCTGCCTTTTCCATGTCCTGTTCTCACTCCTCCTTACACACACTCGCATACTCTACACCGCAACACATATGCGATTGCTTTGACGGGGGCGGTGCCACGCTGGTGGGAGATATTTGGGTGGGGAAAATATCCGTAAGCCGGAGTAGGTCTCGGATCTCGCCATCCAGCTGGGGAAGATCACCGCTACCATCCATGCTAAAAAAGTGCACTACGTATGCAGGACTAATGACCTTAGCAGATGACGCGACCGGAATCACTAATTAAT
>BOPP01000007.1:4530959-4559121 GCA_017312745.1 Gryllus bimaculatus | reverse complement strand
TCTCTCTCTCTCTCTCTCTCTCCTCTATCTCTAATCTCTCTCTCCCTTCATTCCCCCTATCCTTTACCTTCCTCCCTCCCTCTCCTTTACCTGCATCCATCTCTATTCTTATCTTCCCTTAATTTACTCATTATTCCTGCTAGACTGCAGTCACATTCGAAGAAACAATCTTAAAATTTTGACGATTTGGCTTGAAATGGATTTTAGAGGTGTTTTATAATATGCATTTCTATGATATTCAGGTGGCATACGAGGTGGTTTGATAGGCCAAAATAAATTATGGCACGACATAACGTCATATTAAAATTACGAAATGCGCTCGGCATCTTACTCTTATATCTCAGTTTTAATGTACACTTTGATCTGTTTTAATTATCTTATAAAAGAAAAGAATGACAATTAACGTCAATTTTCCCTTGCAACTTGTAGATCCGAAAAAGGCAATGAATATTGATACAACGCAGCGCTCTGCATCTCTCTACATTTCCGCGTCTCTACATTTTCTTTTTGTTCTAAAATAAATATTAATGAGTTTTGCTTTGAAGTAAAGATTACGCCCGTGAACAAATTACTTGCTCATGAACTGTCCGTCAATCATTATTTTTCTTATTCTGTATAAACATCTCGAGCGTGAACTTTAGAATCGAACCAGTCACGAACGAACATTTAACGCTTCTAACCAAACAGAGCAGGGAGACGAACGTGCGGTCGATATCTCAGGGTTTAAATCGAGTCCCAGATGCGTAAATCGTGATCCGTTGAAAATTCCTCTTTGCTCAGCTAGTAATTTTTGGCAATTAGTTGATTTTGACCCGACGTCCGGGGTTCGGAACCATGTAGAGGAGAGGAGATTATTACTTCTCCGTCTTTGAAGAGATTCCACATCCGCACGATTCTTCGTTCTGGTATAGACGGCAAACCTTTCCCGGTAAGATAGCTCCCGGTACTTAATGGTGACCCTATCATCTAATCCTGCAAGTAGTTGTTATTATAAATGGTTGAATTAATATTACAATTTTCAATGAATTTAACACTTTTACACTTTTTGTGTAATCGGTTAACTTTTTTGGATTAAAATATCTATTGATTATAAACAGTCAATTTCAAATTACGTTTTATTGATCGGCGTTGAAATAAAACATTTTATTTAAAATTGACTGTTTATAATCAATAGATACTTTAATACATTACAATTAAAAGACGGTCATAAATATAATATAATCGTTTAACTTATTTATTTTCAAACCAGTTATGGTACAATAATCCGGAGTTAATATTTCAATTGAGAGGTCTAGTTTCAAAATGAGACTTTGCCATTTTAGCCTGTTTTGCGAAAAAATAAGGAAATGCCATATCATTTGTTTAAAAAATTCTGCTGCTAAATGTTTGTGATTAATGTCCTTGGCTAGTGAAAGTAAAGACAATAATATAAGATAATACAAGAATTTCTTGTCGTTATGAAAGTTGAGCTAAAAATTTGGAACAGACTCGTTTTGAATTTTAATTAAAGTATTTTTTTGTAATGTTGGTGAAAACGTATTTTTGCATGAAAACACACTTATTTTCATTCAATATTTTTACAAGAGCATTAATTATTTCCTTTTGATTGCAATATTTCGTATGGAATTTGTTATCCAATATGAAGTTCCCTGCCCAAAACTCATTACTCTCAGTATCAGCTTGGTGAATGCTCAGGCCAGTTAGATTTCTATAGAATGATAAATTTCATTTTGGTATAATACGGCGTCAAAACTTAGTGAAAGAAGGATCTCTGATTGCTGGATCATACTTTGCAACGAAGTGAATATTGTGGAAAGATAGCATTCTGATACTAACACATTATTATGAAGCCCTGTGGAGTGAATAAAAAGCGTTTTATTTCAAATATTTTTTTAGAACGATGCATAACTGCAACAGAAACCTATTGTAACCAATATCTCGTTTTTAACGAAAGGTGGAAAAATCGCGTTTTGAAACTAGTCTCCTCAAGTAAGTGATGATAATGGTCTTATTAATTCTTGTGGTCGTTGATGCCCTTGCAGATCATGCAATGTTAAAGTCAATCAAAGTTCAATCTTGTAATATTGACAAATTTTATATTTATGCGGTTTGTATTTAATGTTTTTTATATTTCGCTTGTACTTTGAATGTGTTGTTTTTATTGTGGTCGCCATTGACCTCGCAGTTCATGGGATCCATTAAAAAAAGGATATTTGGGGAGGAAATATAGAAATTTCGAAAATAAGCTCTTAAGACAATTTGAAGCATATTTTTTGTAATAAACTACTTGGATAGTCCTTGGGTATGCACTCATTTTTTTGAAAAAATGCTTTATAGGCAAAACTTTGCGTCGCAGAATCGTAGAAACATTCCAAGAATATGAAAAAAGAGTTAATTTTTTACAAAATAAACGAATATATTTGTTCAGAAAAAATTAACCCAGAAATAATAAAGCAGATGAATTGTGTACATTGGATGAATTTTTACTTTTGTGTTAATTTTTGTTTTTTACATATTAATTTCCTTTGTAAATAATAAACAGCTTTCATGTTTCATGAGTGTTTCCGTGCATCTGCAAAGGAAATTTTTGCCTAGAAAGATTTTTCAAACCAACTTTTGAGTGATTATTACGGTTCAACCATTCGGAATATTAGTTTGACAAACTATACTTAAAATTGTCTTAAGAGCTTATTTGCGTACTTTCGACGTTTCCTCCTCAGACATTCTGTATAAAATTAATATCTTACATTTTTAAATATTTCGTTGTTACCTGTGTAAGATTCAGTTTTGTTACTGCTAGGAAGGCCTCTGAGCTTGTATGCAAACGAACTGGAAAAATAATACGTTCTACTGCACAGGTAAACTTATCACCATGCATTCACGCAATTTCTCTTCGCAGAAAATATCGAATGCTCTTATTAAACTTAGTAGATTTTTATCTGCTATATTCTGTAGACAAGAGTGAGATCACCACTGTACTGCCTATAATGTAAACATGTTTGAATTTCTCCCCTGAAGTGTTCCATTCATCGATTTGCTTTCAAAAGATACTCTTTCCTTCCCGGCCATTCTTCAATCACGGCGGACAACAAACGCAACTCCGAGGCGCGCAGGTGTCGTAGCGAAGCGACGAAGCAAACGATGTTAGCAAATCGCAAATTCCACTAAGCAAAAGATGTTCGCGGCGCAACTCGTGGGTGAACCGGATCCTGAATAAGGAACGAAAGAAGAAAAGGAAAATAATATTTATTTTAGCAATGACACATGCAATAGTTTGTATTTTTATTGTATAAAATCTAAAAGAGGAAACATAACTGCAGCAAGGACTGTACTTTAACTACTAAATAAATGACCGCCATCTGGATTGTCCAGTTTCCCTGATCCAGTTTCCCTAATCTTGTTTCGGTTCTGAACATAAATGTAGCTTTATTATTCATTGCTAGTTGCTGTAGGAGATGAGTCAGTGTGTGTGTGTGTGTGTGTGTGTGTGTGTGTGTGTGTGTGTATGTGTATTGCTATTTTGTCGGCACTACTACACAATGTGATCAGTAATTCTTTTCCCTAATACTTGCAATTTTCTATTACTTGGAAGCGAAAAGTTTTCAAATGCAGCCAAACCTCGCTTTGTTGGCACATTTATTGTTCTTTGAACCTTGTATAGGAAAAGGCCAGGGAAGACATTCTGAAGCCCAAGGAAATGTGCAGATATTTCTCCTCCATATGTAATATATAATTTTATATGTATTTGGATATTGAGTTTTATTTGTGTTCAAACTCATTTGACATTTGTCGGCGTGAAGAGAAAGATGGACGGATATATGAGGCTTCGCCTAAAAAGAAAAGAAATTGCTCAGAGGACATTTTTTGGGTGTATGTGGGGCAGACTAGTCTTTTAACAGTAAGAGGTGTTACGTGATATAAATTGTATTTATGAAAGGAAGCGAGCCGCGAACGTGTGGAATAAGAAGTAATTTCGACAAGTTCAATTGGGCGCTGAAGTTGAGATGATGCGAGGAAGAAACTTGCGTGATACGAGAACAGGAAACAGCAGAAGAAAAATAGCAACGTCATGCATACATTGATGTAATGAACTGATAATTCAAACCGTGTTATTAGTTTAAAGAAAGATAAAAGACTGTAATCGGGTGGGAATATCAATGTAAATAATACACTTTCTTGTTAGGACCTTCAATTTTTATTGTTCATGTGGATAACTAATTAATATAATTTTATTTGTTTAACCTAGACGCGTCTGTTATTTTTAAGGAATAGTAATTTCATTTAACGACCATTTTTCACACCATCGTCCAATGTTATCCATATGGAGAAATTCTAAAATACAAATGCCTGTCCTGAGAATTGTTGAATAAAAAATTATTTTGGAGACGTATGGAGATAAAGTTAAGCATATTCATAAGACTATTCCACTCATGTAATTAATATTGTTTATCTATACTTACCAAATGTTCCAATCAGGGCGTTTCTTTAGTCCTATTATCTCAAAATGTTTATCGCCTTTTCTATCCGTTTTTTCTTACCGCTTCTACCTACTGGCCAATCATAAATGTAACTCATCTACCTTAGGAGGCGTTATACATCGATCGCTATGTTGATGTCCAATAAACAGCGTATGTACTATAACAAATCCCCTGACTTTTAACATACGCTTTCAGTTATTTTCAATATTTAGCGCATTTTGGAAAACTGTTGAACATAATATCACTCGTAGAATAGTCCTATTAAATACCATGAGTGCTTTGGAAATTCTCAGATAAATCCCCTCCACGCTTCGCGAGTCTGGAATTTATCGACAATTTGCAAAGCATTCGTGGTATTATGATAAATATTTCGATACATCACACTTACGTCTAAACAGTTTCAACTGTTTTTTTTATGTTTTCGAAAATAAACCAAATTAAATGAAACGAAGGGTGGTGGGCTCAGCGATGGTGGTGCGGAAGCGAGAATGTGGTGTGATGTGATAGTGGCGGCGTCGAGAGTAGACATGGGAGGGGACAGCGGAAATAGTGGAGGCGAGGGCGGAGGCTGAGGCGGGGCCGAGAGAAAATTGGCTGGCGGGGGTGTGGTAAAGGCGGGCGCTAGGGCGGTGGCTGGTGCGAGGCCTGACGTGAAGGCGGGCTAGGCCGCGAGAAAGGAGCAGGCGGCGATTTGTCGCGAAACGTAGTAAGGAGCGAGGCTGTGGGATGGGCGGGAGGCACACAGGAGGGAGCAGGAGTGAGGCGAAGGGCGGTCGGCGCGAGAAAGGTGTGGTGTGATGGGAACGCTGCGATGAGCGTCAGTGGGGGGGAGGGGTCGGGGCTGGAGTAGCCGGCGGTGGTGGTGAGAGAGGCAGCAGCGTGGGCAGGAGAGGGCTGAGGGTGGTCAAATCGGTGTGTAATGGGGGCGAGAGCGAGGCGGGAAGGAGGTGAGAGCGGAGATCGTGTTTTAGAGGGGAGACTGTCACGAGGGCGAGCGTTGACGCGGGAACGGGGCCGGATGACGGGAGAGCTAGCAAGGGTGGGCGAGAGCACGGAAAAGAGGGGAGTTGATGGGAGGAGGAGAGGGAAGACGACAGTGGGGGCGTTAGCGGGAGACGGGTATGGCGTGAATGACGCGAGGAGGCTATGGACGTAAAGAGCGGCTAATCGGGGACGAACGTGCTACACGGCGGAGACGGAGGTTGAAAGGACGGGGCCTAGGTGGAAGCGCGTGTGGGGTGCAGGAAAATAGTGGCGAGGAATGCAGAAAGCCAGCGGGTAGTGAGGATGGGACGCTAGGAAGGGGACGAGGACGGGAGGTAGGACGGAAGCGAGGACGGGAAGCGAGATTGTGGAAGCGTTGACGTGGAGCACAACGGGGAGGATGAGGACGGAAGGAGAGGACGGGAAGCTTGGCGGGGAGCCGACGAGGACGGAGATGAGGACGGGGAAGCATGGACGGGGGCGACAACGGGGAGACGAGGACAGGAGACAAGGACTGGGAGGAGAGGACGGGGAGGCCAGCAGGTAGTGAGGACAGGGGCGGGGGGGGGCAGGGCGGCCTGGGGGGCGGCGGAGGGCGGCGTTAGGGCGGGCCGATTGCGATAAGCGTCCGCGAGCGTGGGAATGGCAGCGAAAGCGAAAGCGGCGACGTGAGGTGAATTGGCCTCCGAAAACTCTTCCCTGCCTCCGCCTGCTCCTTCATTGCGTATTCTCCGAAACGAGACGCGCGTACGGCTCCAGAAAGTTCACGAGACACGCGGTCGGGGTTACAAGGCTTATAGGAATTTACTTAAGCCGGATTTGTCTTGATTGGCGGAAGGTGGCATTTCTTTGTGTCTCAGTCGGTGGCTTCACACATTCTCAATATACGGAGTCTGTCACATAAACTGTGATCGAAATATAATTAAGTCGCAATGTGAAATGATAAATGATTCCATTATTTCATGTATTGACCCATTATCAATTGATTAATGTTTTTATTTGATATCAATATTTAATGGACGAATAAACATAACGCTTGCGATTGCCAACAAAACGTAATTTAATGAATCTTGAACTATTAATGTATTGCTCTGGACAAAGTTTTCATTGTATTTTGTTTTTGCCTGCTTATAAACACTCAATAATTGAGAGGATATTGATAAATAGTGTTAAAAATTTTATTTTTGTAAATTTACCTTGAATATCCCAACTGATTTTGTAATATGTTTCATTATTAGTTTTCTGATATATTTATAATATAATTATTATTAGTAACTATAGTAACATTGTAACCATTTTGACAATACCGGTTTCTGGGATTCAGCATTAAACATACATATATCCGATCATTATACCATGTGTCAATATCCCTTAATTTTAGCAATAGGGTTTGGAATGGGTTTGCATGTAGGAATTGGGAATCGCAGCGCTCTCTAAGATATGTTGGACTTAAATGTTATTTCTATATGGATAGTTTATGACTTTCCTTTTGACTGGGTTCGCAAAACTATGTGAATATATAGTGCTCACGTTTCAGAGAATCATCAGTAGGTTGTGGTACGTCAACTAACAACTTCGTTTTATATTCTACGCCTTCTCCACTGATAAATGTGCGTTGTTCTCCTGATGCCAGAGATAATGCCCAGAGGTTGACGTGATGTGCATCCTGTATAATTTGAGACATTAAATTTCAAGGGTGCTAAGCGACTGTAAGATGAAATGGAGATAAACGAAAAATTAGACTCATTTGCATAATACGATTCTCCTGCATAACGGTGTGACAGTGTTCTGGGTGTTATGAAGTGTTTCTCGATTTAAAGTGCTTCTTCCGTGCCAACGTACAATTGGAAGCCAACAGGTAGTTTTTTCTCCACCCTTGCATTCTATTCCCACGTTTTACGATCCTCATTCTTGTATTTCCGGTGCCGCAGTGTATAATAGTATTTATTTTCATCGAGAAATGCAGAATATATGAATAATTTATTTGTGAAAGGTAGTACGCATTTCTAAGGTCATTTTCGTTAAATCTTTGTGAACATTTTTTTATTCTGTAAGTTGCAGATAAGGATGTTAAGAAACATCTTGTGATCAAAGTGAATAATGACTTTATTTTGTAACATGATTGTTTTAATATACACCGAATTTCTATTTGCTTCGTTCATTAAATCGTGTACGGCATCTATATTTCATGATAGTAACATTTAAATAAGGTAGCATCAAGAAATATAATACACTTAACTCGTTTAGACGTAAAACACCACTTTTCAACACCAGACCAGAGTCAGATGAAGTGCTGTCAATACGAAGAAGTTGCTTAGAGACAAGGTATGGGTATGTTCTTAACACTTAAGAGAAAAGTTAAAAAATATTAACGATTATTATTAATATAAATTTGAGTTGAACATGTTCAAAATATTGTGACAAAACAACAGCCAAACGATTCGTGAAGGTGTATTGTTAGAACTACGCTTAGGAACTAGGAAGTGATGAGTGCCTTATTTTAAAGTCTCGTAAGAGGACAGATATTAACGAACAAAAGCTGGTCTGGAAGCCTTTCTGAAGGACTGAAGTGAATTGAAATAACTTTACTTTAAGTGGCGTGTTTTACACTCATTGGTCATGAGTGGCTATTTCTGACCCTCCGCATCTACTTAATTGGAAAATTGCCGGCCGTGGAAATGGCCGTTGAATTGAAACGTCAGTGATATTCTTTGAGAATTCTTTCTCTTCATTACTGCCGTATATCTCTCTGGAAATATATGACTAATCGTTAGAGACATCTCGTATTTGGCTGTCATGAAAAATGTTAAGTTCTTGGCAATTATAAATGTTTAATGATATGGGTGATGTGTGGAAACGAAATCATTTCCTGTTGCCTTCCACCTCACATAACATGTCCATCATGTTTGAAGCTTTTGTTAAGACGCAGCTTTTGATTTGTTATGTACAACTGTATTTGCTAGTGGAGCCAGCTAGAAATATGTCTCATGAAACAGTTTTACCTTCCTTCAAGTATGGAAATGTGATAAAAGTTGGCTCGGGTACCCAAATGCTACTTTTAAATCACAAATAAACCAACAACTATTGAAAATTGGAAAAATCGGTTATTTGGCGACGGACTATTATATTAGATTTGTTGATCGTTTTTAGATGCAAAATAGTTATTACTAGGCAGCGAACATTTTTGGTTATCGTACTTTTTCAACAGCTCTCGTTGCAATCAGTTATTGAGAATTCAACTAAAATTAGTTGTCAACTGCTTAGGTCATTAGTTCCGCACGTATTGTGCATGATTTCATCCGCGATATGGCGGTTTTCTTTCCTTGCTCTCTCACCAACGGGGCACCGTCCCAGCGGGGTCTAGTTCTGACCTCCCAACTTGCCTCTCGGCATGTGTGGTAGTGTAGTGCATTTAAGTGTAAATGTAACTAAGGGGTGAGGATAGGAACTGGAAGAGGAAGGAAAGATCGCGCGTAGTCCGAGATCCATTTGTTAGGGTACTGCTCCGACAATCACCTGGTGTTGATCGGAGAAACCACGAAAATTTTCGGTTAGAACAGCCGGCAGCTATGATTCTCCTCCACACAGTGACTGAATTCGACTTATGTACAATAAATGCTACAAGTAGTACTTATATCTAGCTAGTGTAGATAATTCTGCCATCGTCGGGACTCCGAGGACCTCTCAGTCAGAGACACTTGTGACATCAGTAGGTGCCCTTACCCACCTGTGCCGTTCTGGGGTTCAAGAAAACGTCCGCACGTAATACCTCTGTTTCAGCCCAAGTTTGCCAACAATCGTGAAGAGAACGCGAGTACTTCCCACATACATTCCACCGACCACGCCCCCACCCATTTAGTTTGGCATCCCCGAGCGTCGTCGTAATTGGTAACTGGACCGCGTATTACCGAGACGCGGCTGGACGAGGAGCTTCCCGTTCCTCCACAGGGCGAGTGAAGATGTCCCATTGCGCCGTGACGACGTCCGTTGTCCCGGCGGGAGGGGTGGGGGAGGGGAGGGGAAGGGAGGTGGTAACGGGCGGCGTCGCCCCGGGCGACAGCGCGAGCGGGCGAGTGGGCGACGCGACGGCGCAGGTGCGCGGCTGCTTCCCTCGGCTCTTCCGCCTCCTCCGCCCCCTTCGTCCCTCCGTCCCCTCCGTTTCCATCCCCTCCCCCCTTCCTAGAGAGGTGGCTCAGGGCATCAACGGACGTTGCGTCTGATTGTTGCATTAACTGCCCCTTGCGTCGCCCGCACCGTTCGGATTCGCCCCGCACCGCCTCCTGTTGAACGCCTGTGTCTCCCTGTGTCTGTCATCTTTCCCTGCTGAAATGTAATATATTTATTTATTAATTAGTGATACCGAGCTCGTCAACGACTAAGACTATTAGTCCCACACGTGTAGTGCATGCTTTTATCGCGGGAGGTTGCGGTGATCTTCCCCCGCTAGACAGAGAGATCCGATGTGGACTTACACGTCGTTGACTTATGTGGTAGTGTAGTGCATGCATGCGTAAGTGGTGAGGAAACGGCAAGGAGTGGAAAGAATGATCGGTCTTTGGCCCGTTTCTTTGGTTACTGTTCGGCATTCGTCTGATGTAGAGCGGAAACCCGCTTCTCCCCGACCCGTTGCTCTTGCTGCACACCAACTCTCCACACACCTCTCTTCCTCGTTCCGATTCGCTCTACCCTGCCTTGCACCTCTACCATTTCGCTTCTCCCCATCCCGCCCCACTGCAAACAAACTCGTCACTCCCCTCACTTATCTGTTTTCATACTTGTTCCATCTGTTCCAATCTGTTCCATTCTGCTCCGCTCGAAACATCCCATTCTTTGCCCTGCTTCATACTTCTCCATCCCTTCCCAACCCATCTCATCCCATCCACCCCACCTTATCTCATCCCATCGAATCAATCCCACCGCATCTCATCTCATTCCATCCCACACCATCCCATTCCATTCAATCCCATCCCATCCCTTTTCACCCAACCTCATCGCCTCCCTGCCCATCCCATCCAATCCCACCCCATCCCATTCCACTCCATCCAATCCCACCGCACCTCATATCATTCCATCTCATCCCATCCCATCCCATCCCATCCCATCCCATCCCATCCCATCCCATCCCATCCCTTTCCACCCTAGCTCATCTCCTCTCATCCCATCCTCATCCGTCCCGTTCCATCCACTCGCATCCTCACCCTGTCCTGCCCTACCTCACTCTGCCACGTTGCGCTCTGTCCTTCGTGTCCGTCCCTGCTCCGCCCCCTTGACCCGTCCCAAACCGTTCCCTCGGTTGCTGTGCTGCGGAAACGTCGACTCGCTCGCGCGTTGTGTGCGCTGCAAAGCTCCCGGGCGGCAACGCAGCGCCTAGCAGCACCGGCGCCGAGACGTTAACGGTCGACTTCGCAGAGCATGAGTAATTTCGCCCGTTCTTGCCGGTAGGGTATCGGTCCAGACAGCGCATTCCGCGGAAGAGAATGCCCGGTCCCGCAACGTAATGGTTGTAGCGGCCGCCGCGGACTGCAAGGTCTGCGAGTTCGAACCCCTCGTTGAGCACGGGTGTTTGCTTTAATGTTGTGAGATGGAGGGGCCTCTTCCAATTATCTTGTAATCACCACATTACACTATTCCTTCCCAGTCCTCTCCGTGCCTGAAACTTTGTGAGTAGGAAGAGTGACTGCCAAGAGGGAAAAAACACCGTAATGAGCCTATGTTTGATTGATTAGTGATTCCGGCTGCGTCAACAGTTAAGGACATTAGTCCCGTACGTATAGTGCATGGTTTCATCGCGGGAGGTAACAGTGATATTTTCCCTCTGGATAAAGAGATCCGGCGCCAACATGCACATCGCTTCCCGGGTCTTCCCAAATAGGTATCTCCCACCAGAGGGGCACCGCCAGAGCCATGACAAGCTCTAACCACGCAACTGAACTCCAAGCATGTGTGGTAATGCATGAAAGTGAATGTAGGTGCGGTAGTGCATGCAAGGTTAAGTGTAAATATATGTAAGTAAGGGTTAAGAATGGGACAAAGAAGAGGATCGCGGTCCGTGACCCGTTTGTTAAGGGTACTACTCCGGCATCCGCCTGGTATTGATCAAAGAAGTCACCCATCAGAGTCGCCAGCCACTAGAGTCCTCCAGACGGCGACTGAATTGGACCCATCTACGTAGCTCGTGTCGAAAATCCTGCTACGGTCTGGAGTGGGACCATAGGAGCTCGCGGTCAGAGGCACTCCAGTGACATGCGTTGATGCCGTGAGCCACTTAAGCCAGTAAAATGACCTACAGACAGCGCCACCTGCAAACCCACCTACCATTAACGGGGTTTAAGCACCGTCACTAGAGAGACATCGTTCTCATACGTCACCGCTATTGCGAGAGACATAAAAGCAATCAATCAAATCGGACACCCGTGGGCGCCAACATCCCTCATTGTCACCGGTTCCTGCGTTAGGAAGGGAAGGACCCGAGGTATGTTCCCTGCGGGCGTTGTTGGTGGCGGCAACGCAGGTTCACGGAGGATTTTTTTTTTTCTGGGTTCTCCCGTTTCGCCTTCTGGCACGGGCAAGCGCCGGGCGGAGACCAACCCACCGCGAGGGGCGGGGCGAGGCGGGTGGGGGGTGAGGACGGGAGGTGAGGTGAAGGGCGCCGCCCTCGAGCCGTTTTTTGCGCGCCGGGATTAGGCTCCTGCGTAATGAGAATCACTTGATGGTTACGGGGCAACCCGCGGGGTAGTGGACACACCGTCCCAGCCTTCCAGCTCTTGGAGAGGGATTTCAAGTCCCGTCCCTCCCGTCGTTTCTTCGAGGAATGTGTGACGCACAATGCGGGCTTTTGGCAGATTTTCTCGGGGTTATCTCGGTTGTCCCGCTTCTCATTTAATCATTGCTGGCGGTTGTTGTCATTGAGCAATGTTAAACAATACGGCCTAGAATCTAGGATCATAATGAAGATAGACTACAGTTTCAATAGTACCCATGGTGTAGCGGTCACATCTTTCACCTTTGAGTACCTGGTCTCAAATTCCGTTCATTCCGTAGATCCGTGTGGAATTCGTGTGTTCGTTCCGTAGTTTGGTGGGCAAAGCAGGTTCACGGAGGAATTTTTCTGGGCTTTTTCGTTTTTCCCTTCTGTTCATTCCACCATCACTTTATCATCATTTAAAACATAGTATCACGTATCACTCATCCATTAGCTCTGTACAACCCAGGTAAGGCATATTTGATGTAAAATTTGTTTTGTGTAATGCGACAAAGCAAAGTATTGCGACAATGTAAAAATATATTATTGTACTCCTGACACAATATATAAATAATAATTTTGTTCACAATTTTTTTACATAAAAAACAACACTTGCAATAGTCAGTTCAATGAGTTGCTATATACACCAAGATAACCGAATGAGAAATGACATAACCTTAAAACGATTAGGTGTACATTAACCACCATCTGCAAATGAGAGGCGGCCGGCGTCGGTGGCACTGAGACTCGAGCAGCACCGAAGTGCAATGCTCCGAAGGCTGCGGGTTCGGGTCGCTCATAAGCGTTTTCTATCACGTGCTTTCGTCCAGGGGGCTTTTCTTAACACCACGAATCCTACGTGGACATCCCATTCATCGTCACTAGTCACATAATCACTGGTGATCGTGTGGCTGCTAGTATGTTGAAAGGCTTCGTAAAGGAACGGAGATGGGCCACGAGTGAGAGGATCCGTAAGAATAAATCAAGTCCTGAACGTAATGACTGTGCCTGCGCTGGCCCAGATGTCTCAGAGCGTGGACACCCGCCGCGGCCACGGCGAAGGTGATGGAGACGGCAAAGGCAGGGGAGATAATGATGGGAAAGGAGACTGTGAAAGCGAGTGGGTGGAGAGGGCAGAGGCGAAGGTGCAGGAGATGGCAGAGGCGGAGTTGATGGAAAAGAAGAAGGGGAAAGCAAGGAGGGGCGGAAGCGAAGGTGCGGCGGAGAAGGTGGAAAAGGAGACGGAGAAAGCAAGAGGCGGCGGGATGGCGATGAATTGAAAGGAAGTACCGGCGGAGAAGGAGGCGGCGGAAAAGATGATGGTGAAGATCGTGGAAGGTGAATGCTTGGCTGCAACGATGTTAAGATGGTGGTTTTATTAAGGCAGAAGTCGGATGACGAGGCGATGGCGGAAACTGCGGCTGTGAACACAGAGAAGGTGGCGGCGAAAGAGATAGAGGCGGCAATCGCGGAGAAGTTACGCGAAAAGTCGACTGAGAACACGGAGGTCTCAGAAGGCGGCAGATGGAGGTAAGAAGGCGAACGGTGGGGCGCTGCGAGAGTGGATTCGCCTCGGTGCTGCGCCGCGCGGCCGCCGTGGGAACTGCGCCCACTTCCGCACAGATGGGCGCCTCGGCCGCCACGCCCCGGGTTCTTCTCGGCGGCGACGTTGCCACCTCCGCTCGCGAGGGGCGGGAGGGCGCGTCCAGTTCAAAAAGGCGGAGGCGAACGACCCTAAAACGGTCGCTGGGTTTCATCTTCCGCCGTTACAAAGATATTCAGTAAATTGAATTACAAAGTAATTGTTTCCCTGTAATGAAATGAAATCGAACTACTTTTGAAATCCGATGGGAAATATTCGCTTGTTCCAATGCCATATTTGCTGGAAACATGTGTTGTCAATAATTGTATTACAAAATAGTACATAATATTAATACTGTTTTTTCTTCTTCTTGGGCCTTTTTCCAGATTCAGGGAATGACGATTTCGGCTATCCGCGCTGGGTACCCATTATCACCCCCATGGGACACATATTAATCTCTTTCACCAGACTCACTTACGGCCTGTTCCGTCTGTTGCCAGCACACTCACAAGGTCTTCCGCGGCAACACATAGACACACACGTGAAAGACAAGGGACAAACAACAACGCCCTCGGCAGGACTCAAATCCGCGACCCTTCAAGCCGAGACGCTGAGTTGGCACACGCTGTAAACCACCTCGGCCGTCCAAGTCGAGACATAATATTAATAATTTAATCATGTTATAGTATTATCGATTATCTGATAGGACCGCCTCTTGTTTCTGTTTATAGGTCATTGGGGATCACTGTTCTGAAAATGTATTCTTCCACGTACAGTATATTGACATGGAAAGAAATGAGGTAGAATGAGATAAATGTTTCATCAATCTCGCTTTTTTAGAATCCTAATCAAATGAATTTTTCAGGTTGTAAGCGTCTACAAATGGCAAAATAATTAAATCCTTCCAAATTCATGACTCTTACCAATATTTTTCTTCAATGTTATCATTATTCACATGTCTGATGAATCGCCAATAAATATTGTCATTTTTCGTCGTTGGATGTTGTCTGAATTCTGTTTTATGAGTTAGTATATGATCATTACTCTCAAAACAACACAAAGTTTTTTATTTGCATATAATTTTGTTTCCGAAAGAAACCAGTGTGTGTTAAACGTAGGTTCAATTAGACAAACACTATTTTTTGCTGTATGATCTTTTCCCAAAATATTTTAGAGGATATATCCCGCAAATTTGAAATTCATTGAATGCGTAGTACTTAGGAAATTGAATAAAAACTGCCCAATTTTACTGAATTTTGAGTGCTGAGTTTTCTAATAGGTCTTGTAAAATAGAAATTGCTTAATTTTAGCAGGCATGCAAAAGAAACGCAATATTTTTTCTAAGAATTGAAATGAACGATATTTTGTTTAACAACAGACACCCCTCCTACGGTTAGTAGCTATTTTTACAAAGATATTCATTAAATTGAATAACAAAGTAATTGTTTCCCTGTAATGAAATGAAATCGAACTACTTTTTGGAATATCAGCCGTGAGAGGTTCGAAAATTTTCCATACAATTTCGTTAATAAGATATATATTATGCATTATATTATCGAGAAGAAAATAATATATATATATATATATATATATATATATATATATATATATATATATATATATATATATATAATCTTCTTCTCGATTATTATGCATTTAATCATAGACGCCTATTTCTTCACATCACAGAATACGTTTGTATACTTTCCGGTTTACCGAGTATCCATAAGCAAACATTACAAAAACCAATCGTTCTCCGCGGCACGAAAAGACAGAATCAACAGCTTAACTCATAAAAGAGCTCTTGATGGTGCGAAAAGATGCGCGAAGGCACTTGTGTTTCATTAGCAACTCTCTAAACCTCTTCGCAGCTCCGCCCGTTGCTCTCAGATGTCGATGTTTCAGCTGACTTTCGTTTCCGGGTTTCTCTGTCAAGTGTCACATCCTCGGCGCAGTAATGGCGACCGCGTCCAATAGTGGAGATCAAGCCGATCTCTAGTGCTGGCGAATCAAAGTTGCCGAATGGCGGCAAGTGCTCTCAGAATGCAAGGGGTGACAGTTCTGCCGACGGGTATCTTTGCAGATACGGTGCGTGACGGTGATCTAAGGAAGATGGCGTTGTGTGACGATGAGGAGCTTCAGTAGACTGTTACTTCAACATAGTAATCTCTGAGACCCCAAAACATACCCTCAACGTTGGCTAACTCAGTATGCATTTAACCCGCCCTAACGTCTGTCAGCAGATCAAGGCATTATTTTCAGAATAGTACGGTGACAAAATATCCCACACATCCCTTCCAAGGTTAAAATGTGAATAGTTGTTTCACGGGCGAATTAATGTCTCAGAGGGGCCTTAAACATGCCCAAACAATGGGTCCTCTTAATAAAATTGATATATTGAACTTTTCGAATATGATTTGAGATATTAAATATTAATTAATCTGAAAATAAATAATAACCTTAGCAATTATAACAATTGATATTAAAATATTAAATATTTTATGAACTACTAACACACTATTTTAAAATTTACTGCGTAACTTATCCAGCGGGGACCCTAAGCACAGTCTTAGTCAGCTTATTCGCATCATCCCGTTTTAACTAGTGATGCGACATCGAAAACAGAACGTGTTATCAAATATCGATATTCAAATCTGAAACAGCGATGTTAGTAATAAATCAACCATAAAACATCGGTGTGTTTAAACATCCGTTCAGTTACCTCGAACATTAAATTCTTGCGCGACAAAATTGAATTTGACAGTAGTAGGTGCATATTCATTTAAGCTTAAAATTTAAATGAAAACAAAGTTAAAAAGTCTCCGCATGTACGAAATACGAAGGATGTATCACGGCAGGAGAATTATCTCCAGCCAGGGATTTGTCAATTCGACGAAGGAAACCGCGTTCATTTGGTTCGTACCATCAGTTATTTTGTATTTTAACTTGAGCACAATTATAGTTATGAGAATTTTTAATCCAGGAGCAAAACATTCCAAAAGTAAAAACATCAACCACTAAACATCGATGTTAAAAAACATCGGTTTCAGTACATCGATGTTTAAAACATCTTCACAGAAACATGGACGTTTTGAAACCATGGATGTCGCATCCCTAGTTTGAATCGGCCGCAGCAGTAAAAGTGGGCGTGCCGCAGGGCTTCGTTGCGGGGCCCCGGAATGCAGAGCGGGTGACGGCTGACCGGCCTGTCGGGTGCTGGCTGCTGGCGGCGTAACGGGCCGGCATCCCAGGCGCGCGCCACGGCCACTGACACGCACGCACGCACGCACCAGCACGCGCACGCACCGCTCGTTCCAGGCGGGGCCGCCGCCGCTGACGCGTCTCGGGAAAACGCTGGGCGCTGACCGCGCGCTCCACGCCACGCGTGGCGGATGGTAGTACGGATTGAGGAGTTGCAAATGTGTGCATATTAGTAAGGTATTTTTGCATTATTATTAAGGTGTTTAAATGTGTCCCTCGGAGGTGGCAGGGTGGCCCGACCGAGGCATTGCATGGGGAGGTTATCGAGGGGGAAAACTGCGTTCTGGCGGGATCCAGATACCAGCCCAAAGGCGTCCTTGTATGCCTGCGGGGGGTGCGGATAGATGCTAGCGCGCAGATGATTTCCTTCTGGTAAAATACAGATGCAAGGTAGGCGCACTGCAGTTCATAGTGCTACGAACCTTCCTTCGTAATACAATACGATAGGGGTTAATGGCATAACGTTCACTCCCTCTTACTTCGCGTTCACTTGGGTCAAGCTCGAAGCTTCTGACTGGATCCAGTAGTGGAAAGACGGAAGCGGAGATTAGAAAGTAAAGGCCAAGTGATGTCTGTAGTCCGTTTGTTAGGTTAGACACTACTCCGGCATTTGCCTGGTGCTAATTGGAGAAACCACGGAAAACTACTCATCAGAGGAGTCGATTGCTAGAATTCATCTCAATATAGCGGATGAATGCTACCTAGTTATCTAGTGTGGAAAATCCATCACTGTCGAGTCTTGCCGAGAGATGGGGGTTCACTTTTCTAGTTATAACATGCATACTTGCGGGTGTAAATACTATAACAGTTGCCGCATCAGGAAATGCTAAATACTGTCTCTCTCTATCGCTAGAACGTGAGATCCAGCGCTAACCTACGCGTTGGCATAGTTTTCCCTCCTGTTTGCTGAATCCCTAGGTACCAACGTCTAAGTAGTTGACGCGTCAAGAATTAAAAGTTACTCTTACCTCCTGTCGATAGTAGGTGCCCTACTGTTCATCCTCAACGCTTCGATGTGCAGTCTACCAAACCCTATCTTCGTTGTCCATTCGATCTTCCATTCCAACGTGTCTCCTCTATCTTATTCATTCGTCACATGATTGTTTCCCTTTCATTTTCCACTTTCCCTCTTCACACCTCTCTTTTCCCCTTTTACTTTTCTCTATGCTCTTTTGTTTTCACTTGTGTATCCCTATGCTTTTGTTCTTTTCCGTATCTATTTCATTCTATTTTTACACTCCCCCCTCTCCAAAAGTTTACCTTTTCTTGTTCTCATTACATCATGTCTCGTCTATTTTTCTCTTTTTTATACCTTTTCTCATTACACTATTCTCTTACACGACTACTAACACAAACGTAATCTCTCTCCTCTGTCACACGCCTTTACTTTTCTTCTGCTCTTTGTGAAATATTTCAGTAAGTTCTCTACGTTCTCTCTCTTCCGTACTCTCAATACCCAGCCTGGCAATTTTTCCTCTCTCCTTCTCACAGTGTGTAAAATATCTCCATCAGATATCGCCCTCTTGACTTATGCCCCCCGAAAACTTTAAATAGGGTCTTCTGTGTGCTTGCATCGAGTGTCTGATAACGTTGACTTATTTGCAATAGTAAATCACCGGACTTTTTGTTGCTCTGAATGCTGAAGGTGAAAAGAACAAAAGAGAGTAACACTAGTAAATCCTCTTTTCATCTGCACATCACGAGTCGTTTTTACAATCACCACGCATCTCCTGTCAATCTATGCAACTTGAGCTGCTAATGTAATAATAAACCTGGTGATAATATATTGTGCCACCTTTGTTTCTCCGGTTCTCGTTTCGTTATTGATAGAAGTATCGAGAACGAATTTTCAGAGGTACGATAGTATAGAGTCGCACCAGATTGAAGCTACCGAATCCTTAATAACTAATCTGGTTCTACACGAGCCAGTCAAAAAAAAGCAACAACATCAGATAGAAGGTTACCAATCACGTTTTGTACTGCGGTTTAATGATGTCTTTTCCATTGAAAACGAACGTGCCCACCTTGAATAATAGGAGTGTCATTGACCGTCAATGAACGGTTCTTCTGTGAGTAAGGTACCGCTCATCTCCTATTGATCCGCCCAAACCCCACCGGCATCAAACGACTGTGGAGAATCCGGCCACGCCTCTCGTGGAAGATTCGTTCTCTGGCCGGAGATACCGGTTTAGCATCTCACTCCCCGAACTTTCTTACGGAACAGGATTCTTCTCTCTTGCAGCCGAAACTATAAAGATCTACCCGCCCCTCTTCAGAACCTTTATCGCACCTTCACCTGTGCAATGAGGGGGGAGAAAGGACTTTCTATGTCATCCATGGGGATGCTGGAGTGGTAGACCCGTACCACTGAACACTTACTGTTGCCGAGGGGGTGAATATCACAAACCGGGATGTTTTATTGAAAGCACTCTCGCAATTGTAATTGTGGGATGAATCGAAAGTAGACAATGTCATAACATTTACTAATTTAATAAAAATGTTTTGTAGTTTTGGCGTTTTGTAGGAAGCTATTCTTTTTATAAAAACAAATTAAATATTTTCTTAACAGCTGAATTAAGATGAGTTTGAATGGTTATCAAAATGTGCGTGTTGAAAATGGTGATCGAAGGATTAATGAAAATTTTGCTCTGGGTATATTATATGTGTAATTTTAGGGGACATCTAAGCCAGTTTTACATTTAATTAATAAATTACAAATAATACTCCAGAAAGATTCGAAAATATGATCAGTTCCCACCAGCAGACTGAGTTGCGTCGAATGGGCAACTCGCTTTCTCCTAAACGGTGGACTGGGAGGATGAGTGGACATAAACAATAAGACATCTATACTTGTATTTTAAACATCAATATTTTTAACATCGAATGATTCAAGACGATTTTTTCAACATCAATGCTTTGTGTTTCTTTTGTTGTCTATGATTTATTCTGGAATGAGAAAAGGGTCATAATTAAAACTAATAATGCTCAGTTATCAGTAAATTGCCCCTATCTCAGACCAAAGTGGTACCAATGAAAAATGTTTGTCGATTTTTTGTAGATAGATGCTTACGAGACGTAAAATAGTAAAAATTTAGTAAATAAGTAGGAGGAGTAGTGATAGTGTTTAATTTACAACGGTACATTTTTGACGAACATAGCGGTTGAATTCGCTTTTATATCAAACTCTTTGACTCATTATCCTTCTGCACTTCTCCAGAAACTCAACCACCCTTCATTTCTTGAAAATGCTTTTAATCTTCTCTTGCAGACCACACCTCCCTTATTCCCTCCTTCTTCGTTCACACATCTCTGCAACACGTCTTTACAATTTTCTTCCTTCAAGCCACACATTCTGCACAAGTTTTTTCTACCAATATTTGTTATGTTTTGACTAATTATCTAGCCAACATCTACCTGTAGGCCTCCTCGCATCACCTCATTTATTTCTAAAATACCCAAGCTCTAGAATCATCGTGTACCCATAATTTGTGGACTAAATCTATTCATAACTATCTGCTCTTGGATATCCCTAACACTCTGAGCTGTAAGAGTTAACATGAAATAATTGAACCAATAGTTTTTCGTAGTGTATCTTAACAATTCCACTCCAATGCCGAAGCAGTATCCTAACAAACGAGCTACCGGCCGCGCGATCTTCTTTTCCTCTTCCTTGTTCTATCCTCACCCCGTACATACGCACACACGGAAGGAGAAATGTGGTTGGGGAAAAAAACCCGCTCACGGACGGTAGGTCGGCTTCGATACTCGTCATCCATCGGGAGTATATCTTCGCCTCCTCCAGCATTAAAACATGTACTACACTTACGGGAATGATTACCCTACCAGTTGACGCGCCCGGAAACACGAAATAATCAATCGTCGAACCAATAACTGCACTTCGAAGCCCCCCTTCGATACTCGACATCCAGTTTCGCCACCTCCAGCGGTAAAACATGTACTACACTTACGAGAATGAGCACCCTAACAGTTGACCCGCCCGGAAACACGAAATAACCAATAAATCGTCGAACAAATAAGTGCGCTTCGAAGCCCCCGCCCACTGTCTCCTCCAGGAGCATCGGCGGAGGAGGCGACGCGTTGGCTGTGATGGCGGAGGAGGCGAGTCTGCTCCGTTAACGATGATCGCCCGATAGCGGAGCGCTGACCGATTCTCCGCGCCTGATATCCCGCCAGGAAGCTCGACGGGCTCTGCTCACCGCGATAAACGGCGGGATCCCGGGGAGCGGGCGGGGGCAGGGGGTACCGTAACGAGCGAGCGGGACGTTTTCGGAAGGCCCTGGGTTCGACCGCCTCCGATTCTCCGCGCGTCGTTCACGGTGAAGAAGCTTGCGGTGCCCGCCCGACGAGATGAATCTGAGATGCCGGCGAAGAGGTACCGTAGAAAAGCGGTGGAGGCAGGTGTTCGGAGAGAATGGTTACGCTTTGATTGGACTGGAGATTGTATGGGAAGTCTTGTTCCAACAATTAATGCATTACGAAGGTCACCTTCGGACTATGGGACGTGGCACGTGTTTCTGGACCGTGACTGAAGCTTTTATCTCAACTGTCGACAGTATTTGTGAGCATACTGTACTTAGTGGAAAATGAGAAAGGCAAAGAGAAGTGTGTGGTGAGAGTTCTTGAGCTATTGATAATGATAATGATAATGATATTGATGAACTATTCATAATGTTTGGACTTTTCATATCATTCCCAATAAGTTTTCCCATCAACGAAGAAAAAATGCAAGATGCAACGAGTATGTAATGAGAGTGGTAAATGCACTGTGATTGTGCGGGTGTTTAACTCAGGTCAATTCTGAATAATTTGTGATTTCTATTAATCATTCTATCACATAACTTATTTATGGAGTTTTTGTACTGATGCTCGTGCAATTAGTTTTAAATTATTTTGGGAAATATGTACTTAAACAGAGAAATGTTTGTATATTTAAAAAATTACAAAAGTTGTTTCCCTGTTTTTATAAACCTATAATTGTTGTAAAGGAAGCGCAGTAAATATTATAACGGACAAAGTGTCTTTCAAAGGAAGCGAAAAACGTCGGCCATCATTTGACGCATTTTGATTCGTAATTTACGGAATGTAATGCAATTACGGTTTAAACAATGGGTTTAATTTAAGTATTAAACAGAAATAAAGCAAACATTCTTAAGTTTGCTGTTCAGTTGTTCTGTCCAAACTGTTTGACGTAAATGGAAATGCATCTGAGTGTGTTACAGAAAGATGTATGTAATGTGGGAATAAAAAGAACCTGAAAGACTATGAATATGAATATTGAAGACGCGAGAGAGTGTGAAGATCGAGAGTACAAATTTATGCACGTTAACGAGAAGTAAATAGCAACAGAGAGCGTGTTGAGAGAATGGGAGAGAAATTAGGAGGTGACAAAACAGATGAAGAGAGGAGAGACAAGGTGAGAGACAGAGCAGTGGAAAAAATAGCCTGAAGGTTTAAGAGTAAAACATGAGAGAGCGGAAAGCCGAGGGAGGGGGAATCACCAGGTGGGAGTAAATGAGAACAGTAGAGTGCGGACTAGCAATAAAGAGAGAGCAGGAGAATGCGGACAAGCAAGAAAGAGAGAGCAGGAGACAGCAAAACGTGAAGAGAACCGGAGGGAGCTAGGGAGAGTGACTGAGTGAGAGTACAGGTGGGATACAAGACAGTCAAGAGGAAGAAAGCATCCAATAGAATCGGATGAACCGAGAGGGAGAGTGCAAACAAATCAAAGTACCACACCACCGCATTACTCCCCAGCAAAACAACACCGGACGGTACGACGATCTCAGGCGAGCACCCTCCGGCGGTGAGGAGGCAGGGGGAGAGGAAAGAGAGAAATATGAAGCAAGAGGGTCCAAGAGTATGGCAACAGATAGTGGAGAGAAGTAAGTAGATGGTGGGTAGAAGGAGAATGAGTAGACGGGAGCAAACGAGAGCAGGAAGACACGCTAGAAAGCGAGAGCAAAACGTCGCGAGAACAGGAGGGAGCAAGAGAGATTGAACGAGTGACAATACTAAATGGAAGCAAGACAGACATGAAGTACAACCAGCAAATGTTCCAACAGGAGCCGGGTTATCCGAGAGTGATGAGTCCGAACAAATCCAAGTACCCTCCCCACCACCCGCACCCCCCCCCCTAGCAAAGCAACACTCGCCGGTGGACGACCTCGGGCTGAGCGCGGGCGGCCGGGCGCGGCTGGGCGGTGCGGAAACGGCGGGCGTGGGCGAGGCACGGCGGCGTGCTGCGCTCACCGCCACATTAATTAGCTAACGGACCGTCCCGCCGCCGCTGACCACCGGCGCCGCCGCCGTTGCCTGATGCGCCGTCGAGCGAAGAAAGTTGCGGCCGCGTAGCGGATCGGCGAGTTGCACGCGAGCGATAAGCAGGGCCGGAGCGCCCTCTGGCGTAGAATGCAGGTCAGGGCCTTGGATATATTGATTTGATGGATAAGGATTCAACGCTTAATCTTAGTCCTGAAAAGGTAGTGCATGTGCTTTCCTTGGTGTGACGGTAATCATTACCCCAACAGGAGGTAATATCCGGTGTCAACCTTGCCTGTCGGCTAGCGCGGGTTTCCCCAACCAGTATCTCCTACGAACAGGGGCACCGTCCAAACCGGACCACGTCCTACTTCCTATGTGTGAGAGTGAAGTTTCTGGAGCTGTAAATAAAAGGGACAATGGATAGAATAAATCAGAGCCGTCCGTGGTTTCCTTTTGTTACATATATCCGCATTCGTCTGGATTGATCAGAGAATACACGTAAAACTTCCGATCAGACAACCGCCCGCCAGCATTATCCTCTAGACAGGTGCTGAATTCGACTTACTGTATCTATTAGCTTGCTGTCTACAATGCTTGCCACCGTCTGGACGCCAACCTAAACCTTCCCGTCACAAGCACAGTAACCACAACATCACAGACTACACTGTGCTACCTGGCTGGCACGTTCCTGGTTTGGGACGTGCGTTTTGGCAACCGAGGATGCCGCCACCGGGAAAAATAATGTGACCTTTCCATCCACACTTCTTGATCCTCCTTAAACTAAGATATTTGTAACTCAATTATTGTTTTGGAGAAATCCACATTATCTCTCTAGTAGCAGCATCTTGAACTGCACGCGGCTAAAAATACGAACGGTCGACCAATCTACTCTCTAGAACCAGCCCGTTCGAAATCTGAATGGAGAGATACGCACGTAATTACACCCAGACGGTGAATTATTTCGTTATAATATCGGTTTCAGAGACACTATCGGGCAGTTGAAAATGGATATTTTCAGCTCCTCTTATGTTGTGATCCGGAGGAATTGTATCTGCCAATTAGAGAGACATGCCGTTGTTAAATCCATTGATACTGTGAGTGGTTTGTATTTGTCGAAAACTCTCGTTGGTCCAGTTCGAGTTTTCTCCCAGCCATGACCGACACCGATTGATAAAGACTGCCATGCTGGTTGGCCAAAATTTTGTGGAGATCTTGGATATGGACCACTGCTCCGTATTCCCAACACACCGAAGATGCTGTGTCTTGATTCTGCACTACCATTCGCGGTCGCGACGACCGCAGAACATGAAATATAACTACTTTTCACTTACTATACGCACATACCCACAAACCACTGTGCAAAATGAATCATAAAATATATCGATTATCATATATACAACTATTATCTATTATTATTACCTAAGAAACTATTTTATACACAAAAAACTGTCACAATTTGGGAAATATACAGTTTTTCCATTTCAATATTTATCACTTTACACTCGACAATCATATAATATTGAGGTATCTTTATCGAGAAGCTTATAGACAATAAAACTTGCAGTTTATATAGGACACGAACAAAAGATGAACTATTGTCTCACCTACACTTTTCGTAAAGAGAGTTAGTTAGGCGTGTTTTTTTTGAGTGTGGATTGCAGAGAACCGCCACAGTTTTTTCGTGACGGATAACCAGATTATCTGTAATAATGTTTCTGGAAAACACCACTGAGAGCTAACGTAGAAATCCCTCTATTTAAGACCCAGAATAAGCCGTGGAATTCCTAAAAAGTCACTTTTCTGACCCAAATGAATCAACAAATAACGGATTACAAGCGAAATTAATTCAAAATTATATTTTCTGAATGTTTATATACCTCTTCAATGTCCCAAACTAATCACAAATCGACTAATACATAAATTATTTTTCCAAGTGAAACACATAGCAATCGATTCTATCACGGAGCTTTCCTAAACCTCTTTCTAATTAATTCAATAGCAAAAACAGCTATCTCTAAAATTCCCTTCCTAACCCCACCGAAGCGATAAACTCCATAGCATTCTACGTAAGTGCGCCAGTTATTACAGTTCCACCCTGAGTGAGTAACGGCAGTGTCCACATTCTCCGCGCTGGCTACGCGGACCCTTGCACGGAAAAGAGTCGACCGAAGGCGTCTCCCACTATGGCCAACTTATCATTTTACAAAAGTATTTCTGCGTCTTGCGCCCATCCATATGCTCAGCCTAACACGCCCGCCGCCGTATGAGCACTGCCAGCTCCGCAGATGACGGAGAGTATTATTCGATCGCTTCTGAATGATACAGAGTAAATAAGATGTATAGATTGGGAATTCCGTGCAATTGATCTACTTTTTCTCTCTTCTAATACTACTGAACAAAACTCGTTAATATTTCCCACAATTGAAAATGTGTGCTAGTCTAATAGCATTGTACATATTGGGAATTCTAACGGCAATCCTCCACTGTGTTATTCCAGTTTAATATCAGAAATAGCAACGATTGAAAAAATAATGAAAATAAGAAAAAAGGAAGGAACAATGAACAAAGAAAGGAAGAAAAAGAAAATAAAGAAGAAAAATGTTTATACCTACTCTCCAACCATTGTTAGCTTACTTACATCCTTAATAAAAATCAATTCTGAACTTCCAACCATACATCTTACACAAACATTACATGGATCTTTAGAACAAATTAGTATATCCGTCCCTATCCTGTAGCAAAGAACTCTATAATTTATTTTTAAACAACAGCATACCGTCGTTATGCTAATGTACGTAGATGTTATTCGCATTTGACAAGGACTGCATCGTGTAGCCAAAGTGTCACAAGGTGAGAGACTCGCCCTAGCTAACGTCAGAATTGCGTTCAGCAGCCGCAACATCGTTGACTACACTAGCAATTTATGCCACACTTTTTGAATATTGAAAATATTTTGGTTTACCATTACGCTTCGAAATCTCTTACCCTAGAAAATCGGAAGTTTTAGGATAACTTCTAGTATACTGAAACATTGGTACACTTACTTAAAACCCCGATTTGTTTAACACCTAGGATATACATTTAAAGTAACATATTCATCCCCGGGAAAAGCCTGGGCGTGATTCACTCTTGGCAAATCCCAATTCCACTTTCTCCCCGAGGAATCTGCCAATCGCAAACGGATTCCGTTCGAGCCGAAAACCGCGAGGCAGTGACGCCGACTCTCGCCGCTGGAGTAGTCACAGCGTGAGAGTTACGCAAAGGTCTGCAAGAGGGCAGTCGAGCGCCTGGGGGGGGAAGGAGCGCTGACATCTCCAAATTCTTCGCCCCTCTCCCTAGCCAGCTGTTGCGAGATGCATGACTCGCGGTCGTGCTAGCTGTTTCTAGATTGACTTAAACCTCCATTTTGTTGCACATGAACATGATCTATCACTCGCAACCAAGAAAAGCTTATGCTTCTCTTAAGAACTCTTTTTAATATGCATGGCATAATCTTAATGTATCGAGTTACTTTAATGTGTGTCCTAAAACAATATCTATAACTATATATACCGTACGATCATTTTAATGAACTTAATTTGAATTCAAGCAAAGGTATTTCCAAAATTGCATGTGTTTCCATTTATAGCCTAAATACCATTTTTGATTATGCACGGATTAACATTACTTTTATTGAAGCATTACTTCTTGCAATATTACAAATCTAAAGAGACGGAGAAGAATGTCTGCCTTAGCTACTTCATCTTTTACGTATTGTACCAAATTTCAGTTAAAAGGTAATTCAATTTAACACAAAGGAAAAATGCCGCTTATATTTAAAGTTTTTGTTTCTTTCATTAAATGCGTTATACGATATAAAAGTAATAACTCATTGTCTAAATAAGACTTAGCATGTGTCTGAAATGTCACTGTCTGCCTCATGCATCAAAGTTAAATTATGTTTCCGGCCGGAGTTCGTTCGAAAATGCACACAAAATGTTACCGATCAACTTTACATCCTTGTTTACATAGAGTACCGATGTCCATTGCAAATACACCGGCACTAATAAGAATGATTGGACACATTTTTGAGACGACTGTAGAAGAAAATAATTTAAGGGAATTTGTATTTCAGAGTTGTTTACTTATTCATCAACGTATAAGATGATAATGCGTAAAGCAGTGACAATAAATAAAAATCAATGAATCGTATTTTAAATAAGTCTGCCTTTCTCTCAATAAACCATAATCGATAGATGATTAATCTTATTTCGCAGTACTTAAAATATTTGCGGCACAAAAGGATTTACCCAGGGAATGCTATCAAGCATATTAAGATATTTGGTATTCACCGTGGAATCGACCTCTACTTTTCGTCACCAGCGCCTGACTAACCTAAAATAACTCCAGAAAAGAAAAGCAAAAAAATATAGCGGATTCTGGTTTCTATACTACTCTATACACTTCAGCTTTTTCTCTAAAAACTAAAGCTAATAAATATAACTCCTCTTTCTATTCTATTCTACTCTCCTTCTTTTAACCTTTCTTCTTCTGTATATGTTATCTTCTTATTCTTCTTCTTCCTTCTCCTTTTATCATTTCGTCTGTTAGTGTATAATCTTCGCATGACCACTCAGTGTCGCCTGCCATCAACAATATTCTGTTAACTGCATAAGATGAAGCAGATTCTGTCTAAAATATAAACAACTGAAATAGCACCGCTAGCAATACCAGCTAATATATAAGCGAATATTTAATTTCGTTTATTATTTGAATATTGGAGAATCAACCATTGGAACGAATCCTACCATAGTTTTTTTTCTTAAATAAATTGTAATTACTATTAATTCCCAG
>BOPP01000007.1:4479114-4525561 GCA_017312745.1 Gryllus bimaculatus | reverse complement strand
AGCGCCTGGGGGGGGAAGGAGCGCTGACATCTCCAAATTCTTCGCCCCTCTCCCTAGCCAGCTGTTGCGAGATGCATGACTCGCGGTCGTGCTAGCTGTTTCTAGATTGACTTAAACCTCCTATTTTTGTTGCACATGAACATTGATCTGACTCACTCGCAAGCGGCAGAAAATTGTCTTATGTTCTCTCGTCTTAACGAATCTGCTTTTTTAATGATCGGGCGTGTATGGCATAATCTTAATGTTGATACGAGTTCTTTATTGTGTGTTAAAACAAATCTGATAAGATATATACCGCGTCACGTATCATCCTTGTTTATGAACTTAATTGAACTTCAAGCAAAGGTATTGTCAAAATTGCATGTGTTTTCCATATAGCCTAGTATCACCACTTTTTGATTATGCACTGGTGTACACATTATTTTATTGAACATGTACATTTCTTGCTAATACTTACAAATCTAAAGATGACGGAGAGGAGATGTCTGCTTAGCTATCTTCATCTTTTTCGCTTGTACCAAAATTTCAGTCAAATGGTAATTCTAATTTATAGACCGGAGAGTAGGGAAAAAATGCGTCACGCTTGATAATTTAAAGTTTTTGTTCTTTGTACATTAAATGGCGTTGATACGATAATGAAAGTAATGAACTCATTCGTCTAAATAAGACTTGCTGTGTCCTGAATTCACTGTCTGCCTCATGCATCAAAGTTTACAATTATGTTGTCGCCGGAGTTGCGCTTCGACAATGCACATCAAAATGTACCGTTCAACTTACATGCCTTGTTTGACATGGAGTACCGATGTCATTGGCAATACACCGGCCACTATATAGAATGATTGGACAGCATTTTTGAGGACGACTGTAGAGAAAATAATTTGGGAATTTGTGGTTTCAGGAGTTGTTTCTTATTCATCAACGTAATAGTGATAATGCGTATAGCAAGTGACAAATAAAAAAAATCAATGAATCGTATTTTAATGAGTCTGCCTTCTCTCTCATAAAAACCATATTCGTGATGATTAATCATTATTTTCGCAGACTAAAATCATTTGCGGACAAAGGATTTACGCAGGGAATGCATCGAAAGCATATTTAGATATTTGTGTATTCGTGTCGACCTTGACTTCGTCACCAGCGCTGACTAACTAATAAGTAACTCCAGAAAAGAAAAGAAAAAAATTGCGTGATTACGTGGTCAATATCTAAACACTCAGCTTTTTCTCTAAAGAACTAAGCCTATAAATATAACTCCTCTTTCTTTCTATTCTACTCTTCCTTCTTTTATCTTTTTGCTTCTGTGATATTGTTATGTCTATTTCTCTTCTTCTCCTTTTATCATTTACTCTGTTAGTGTATAATCTTCGCATGACCACTCAGTGTCGCCTGCCATCAACAATATTCTGTTAACTGCATAAGATGAAGCAGATTCTGTCTAAAATATAAACAACTGAAATAGCACCGCTAGCAATACCAGCTAATATATAAGCGAATATTTAATTTCGTTTATTATTTGAATATTGGAGAATCAACCATTGGAACGAATCCTACCATAGTTTTTTTTCTTAAATAAATTGTAATTACTATTAATTCCCAGGGCGCTGCACATCCTGCACTTCCTTCTGCGCCCTCTCCCTAGCCGAGCTCGGTTGCGAGATGCTGCATGACTCGCTAGGGTCGTGGCTAGCGCTAGGCAGATGGAGAGGGCAGAGGCAGACGTGCACCAGTGGGGGACGTTTCCGAAGGGAAGAATGAGGCAGTTATTTCACGTTCAAATATGGACTTTTCACAATTCATTCATGCTTTCGTCAATTCATCAGTCCAGAAATTCATCACTCTCTCTATTCATTCATCAATTCATGTATTCATTCATAGTTTAGTTATTGTTTGTTAGATTGACTTAAACCTCCATTTTGTTGCAATGAATATTATCGATCACTTCGCAACCAAGAAAGTCTTATGCTTCTCTTAAACTCTTTTTAATGTGGCATGGCATAATCTTAATGTTGTTATCGAGTTATTTTATTGTGTGTCCTAAAACAATATCTGATAACTTATAGTGTACCGTACGATCATTTTAATGAACTTAATGTAATTCGAAGCAAAGGTATTTCAAAATTGCATGTGTTTTCATTTAGCCTAAGTATCCATTTTTTATTATTGCACGGGTACATTATTTTATTGTAAGCATATATTTTCTGCAATAAGACAAGTGACGGAGAAGAATGTCTGCATTAGCTACTTCATCTTTTACGTTGTACCAAATTTTAGTTGATAAGGTAATTCAATTTAACACAAAGGAAAAATGCCGCTTATAATTATAAGAAGTTTTTGTTCTTGTCATTAATGCGTTGATACGATAAAGTAATAACTCGTTGTTAAATAAAACTGCATGTGTCTGAATGTCACTGTCTGCCCTCTGCATCAAAGGTTAAATTATGTTTCCGGCGTCTCGAAATGCACACAAAAATGTACCGTTCAACTTACATCCTTGTTGTTACATGGAGTACCGATGTCATTGGCAATACACCGCACTATAGAATGATTGACACATTTTTGGACGACTGTAGAAGAAATAATTTAGGAAATTTTTGGTATTCAGTAGTTGTTTTCTTATTCATCAACGTATAGGTGATAATGGTAAAGCAGTGGACAATAAAAAAATCAATGAATGGTATTTTAATGAGGTCTGCCTTTCTCTCGAATAAACCATAATCGGATAGATGAATCATCTATTTTCGCAGACTAAATATTTGCGGACAAAGAGATGCAGGGAATGCAGACAAGACATTTTAGGATATTTGTGTATTTGCCGTGATTGAAGTCACCAGCTGCCGGGACGTAATTAAAGTAACTCCAGAAGAGAAAGAAAAAAATATGCGGATTACGTGGTTGCGAATACAGAACACTCAGGTTTTCTCAAAGATAAGCTAAAATATAACTTCTTTCTATTCTTCTACTCTTCCTTCTTTTTAACCTTTCTTCTTCTGTATATTGTTATCTTTCTTATCTTTCTTCTTCTCCTTTTTATCATGTTCTCTGGTTAGTGTTAATCTCGCATGACAATTGCAGGGGTCGCTGCATCACAATGTGTGTAACGCATAAGAGTGAAGCAGGTTGCGAAATAAAACAACTGATAGACGGTAGCATTAATACCGAGCTAATATTATTAAGCGATGATGATTTGAATTTCTTTTTGTATTTGAATATTGGGAATCAACCATTGGAACGAGATCGCAACAGAGCTTTTTTTAAAAATTGTTTGATTAATTCCCAGTTCGTCAACTGCTAAGGTCATTGGTCCCACAAATGTGTTCATTGTGGGAAGTGGTGGTGATCTTCCCCCGCAGGATGGTGAGATCCGGCGCCGACCTACCGTCGTCTTCGGGGTTTTCCCTAACCAGGAATCTCCCACCAGCGGGGCACCGTCCCTAACGGGACACTTTCTAAGCTCCCAAACGATCTCTCGATATGTGTGGTAATGTAGTACATGTAAGTGTAAGTTTAGGTGACGATAGGACTACGAAGAGGAAGGAAAGATCGCGAACGGTCCATGACCCGTTTTTGAGAGTACTGCTCCGGCATTCCGCTGATGTTGATCGGAGAAACCACGGAAAACTACCGATCAGAGCAGCCGGCCGCTAGAATTCTTCTCCGGACAGCGACTGAATTCGACAGTGAACTTCGACCATTCTTCACGACCGTTCTTCACCGAACGTCGACCGGACTTCAACCCGTTCCCTGGGTGACGCCTTCCTGCCCAGCTCGGCAATCGAGTCGCGAGAAGCGCCTTGTCCCGACTCTTTTACGACATGGGCACGCACCGGGTGCGGGATGGCACTCCGCCCCACGTGACCTCGTTTCGACTGCGCGCACGGCCCGCTTCGGCCGGATGTACGGAGCTGAAGGGAATCGGCCGTGGTGAATGGCGGAAGGCGGTTGTAAACGGGGATCTGCATTATGTATGGGACACAATGCGGATCAGGAATTTAGGGTCTTGTTGGCTTTGTTCTTCCTGGAAATGAACTTGAGTTTTTTTTTTGTTCGGTTCAATTCTCTTTCCTTAGTTTTTCTTATTTTTTTTGTTGTTGTTTAGTTTTGGTGTCGTGATTTTTTTGTTTTGATGTTCGCTACATTTTCGATATCTTATTTTCTACTCTCACAAATATTCATTTACGTATTAGGTTAATTAGCGGTTTAACTATATTTTATGGTAGCTGAGGGGCAGTTATACATTCTCGATTTTCGTAATCTTCGTTTCCGTTCATTCATCTTCTGCTCCCCACTATGTTAATGTTTCCTTATCTTTGACATTTAAGGGTTTTCATCTGGTGAATTGTGAATTACTCTGCACTGACGTATGACTCTCCCCCTGTGTAATTCTGAACCTACGTGAATAATATTTTTCCTTTTTTTTGTATGATTTTGTTCTGGTTATGTAAACGTTTCTGAGTTTTTTATCGCCAAAGATCAGAATATTATTGTCTTTGTTGCTCCAATGTACACATTTCACACACAAATTTAACTATTGAATTTTTTTGCATTAAAACTGAGTGCGCAGTGTATTAACGATATAAAATGAGAATTACCTTAAGAGCTGTGCGGATCTGGGATAAATATTTACAATCCCAAACTTAAT
The DNA here is from genome assembly GCA_017312745.1 of Gryllus bimaculatus. Classification (NCBI taxonomy): domain Eukaryota; kingdom Metazoa; phylum Arthropoda; class Insecta; order Orthoptera; family Gryllidae; genus Gryllus; species Gryllus bimaculatus. The sequence goes on along the minus strand of BOPP01000007.1, from coordinate 4,520,922 downwards.
ATTACTAAATGTTTTTCCAGAGGGCATATGAACACATAAACACATGACTACCACTGCCTCATGAGAATCGATGTGCTACTAAATATTTTTTTTTCACTTTTCTCTTTCAATATTATTGAGTCCACTCAGTTGATTTTTCGATGAAATTTGTGTACCAGACAGAACAATGTTTTTAAAGTTGGGATGTGTTATCATAAAAATTTTTAGAACTTCATATTTTGATGTCACTCCATTTCTGCTATTAATAATCCTTTTAATAAGCACAATTCAAAATAATATTGCTGTATATAACGACGATGACGTCGATGATAATAGCCATTTTCGAATGAGTGTAAACGAGTGAAGATTTTTGCCTCCCATCTTCTTGGCAGATGGTCACAGTGTTGATAGCCTAGCACTGATTAGAGGATATTTATTTAAATAATTATTTATATAATAAATGCCACAAACAGCGAAAAACTGTGAAAATGTGTATGACATATGTGGGAGAAGTACAATCTGTGCACATGGAATCGCTTTCATGTGCTACATGAATTTAATTATGGACGAGCGATTTCGGAATGATTTGATAACAAGAAATATTTCCTCATGCGTAATAAAAACTATTTGTAAGGCATATGAGCTACAAATTCTGGATGTTATTCCTTTGAGTTATTATTTCATTTGTCCGGACGCGTCAACTGATATGGTCATTACTTCCGTAAGTATAGTGCATGTTTTGTCATGGAAGGCCCTGGCCTCTTTCCGCCATAAACATCTACTTTGCAAATGGGACTATTGATCATATCTGCTAACGTGACAAGGAACACCAATCAATCAATCAATCCCATAGCGTGAGTGTCATGCACCTCCGAGCCATCCATGCCAGCCAGTGGCGGATCCAGCTGATCATTTTTGGAGGGGACCATCACACATTTAAAAATAATAAACAGTTTTGTTGTTATATTGTATATTATTTATGTACTGTAGATAACATAAGTTAAACCAATTTTGCCTAATATAGGAACGTAAACGAAAACTCTAGGCCTTTTGAGGTGGGCCACGGTCCTCATGCCCCCCCTCCCCCCCCCCGAATTCGCCAGTGATCGCGTCGAGCCTAAAATGAACGCGCAGGCGGCCAATCCGACAAACGCGAGGTTCCTCTGCACTGCTCCCATTCACGACCATCGCGTGCCATTGTAATGAAGATGAGTTTCTACGCGGACAATCGCCTTTATTCAACCCACGGCCTGACGACCTAGACCCACAACCGCTTCCTGGCCGACGAGGATGATCGAAAATTCGATTTGTTCAACTGGTCGACATTACATGGAACACTAACCCTGTAATTAAGAGGCGACCATTTTCTAAAAAGGCGTTCGACGTGTCCGGGTTCTGCGCGCGCTTTCCACCAACGCAGTCGAAGCCACTTCCCTCTAAAGTGGACACGCTCCCTCCCCGGCCTATGCCGTGGGGGAATGAAAGCTTGTAGTCGGGATGGGTTTCATGAGGGCATACACTTTGGTGAACTGTAAACCATACAAAACTACTTGCATGTTTTTAATGGGAATATAAACTAATGTAGTTTCTTTAAATTACCCATTGTACTAATGTAGTTTCTTTAAATTATTGTGTTCATCTGAAAGAGAGAAAATTAACTGGCAATCAACAAATGGTGTAAAGTTGAATCTGGTGACTTAGTACAGGTGCGCCCTTTGGTTGAGTTGGTTGAGCCTAACCACAATCGGTTTTCGAGTGGTTGCTTAATTATTGATTCCGGGCGAGTAAACTGATAAGGTCATTACCCCCGTAAGTTCAGTGTATGTTTGGTCCCGGGATGTGGCTGTGATCTTCCACAGCTGGATGGTGAGATCGGGCGCCGACAAACACATCGACTACCGGGGTTTTCCCCGGTCAGGTACCTTCCACCAGTGGGAAACTGCTCCAGCCGGGACAAGTTCTAATCTCCCGACCGGTCTTCCGGTGCTAAACATACTCGGGATTTGTGACAGCCAATTAGTATTAATGGATCTGGTCTTCAAGCGCATGTCGATGCCACCCACAGTTTCACATGCTTTTCTCTTTCATTAACGCTTCCACTTAAATTCGCAATAGCTCATACTTTTAATGAAAGAATAATCTATGTGACTAATACTTCTTCAAGAGGAAGAGGTTTTCCTCTGCACTCTTCTTGAATGTACTCGTAATATAAATTATATTCAAACGAACACTTTACAGTTGGTGGAATGGCAAAACAATAGGTAGTACTATAACCCCAACACAAGTGAGCCGATTTTCTTGAAATGAATGCGAATCGTTTCTATATATAACTTGACAAACAATCTCCAACTTGATTTGGTAGAAACGATTGTCAAAATATTCGCCAACGCGTCTGAACTGAAAGTAATTCAAAGAGATCGGTAGTCTGGACTTCTTTAGAGTCTCACTTGGAGGCATCACTTCAGTCAAAGGGATGCCACATCAATGAATTGTAGATGTTTTCATAACATCAATGTTTTTATAAAATCAATCAATATCATCGATATTTTGAAGCCGTAGTTTTTAACATTAATGATGTTTCTACGTGGTTGATGGTTTTTAAATACAAACAAACCATAGTGACAAAATTCTATAATAATTTTCATATATCCATAAATTGAAAATTCCTGATACCGAAGTGACCAAGATTGATAAATAAATAAAATTGAGATTTCATCAATAAAGAAGCCTATATTGTTTTTAAATTATCGAATAAGATAATCAAAGATTTGTTAATTATCAGGATTTTTGTGACTTTGTTTTGTCACATAAATCTTAACTAAACATTAATAAACGTGGCCACTTTCAAATTAATACGCTCCCCATGCAATTTGATGGTTATTTAACCTATCTAGTTTTAAAAAGACGACGATGTTTAATAACATCGATGTTTTATTAACATTGATGTTTTGATTTTGATCATCAATGCATAGAAACATCGATGTTTAATGAACATCCATATTTCCTTGTTGAGCATCGATTTTTAGAAACATCGCTGTTTCGTCGTCGATGTCGTATCCCTATTCCACGCGCCGCGCCACTAATTGATCGCATCCGGTTTCCACGTGCACTTTCCACGGCGCCGCGCCTCCTCCGTCGCAAAGGTGGCCACGCCCCCCTCTCGCCGAACAACTGGACGCCGCAGTTTCCGGTCCGAGGGGGGGGGAGGGGGAGGGGCGGCTAGCAAGGCCGCGTGACCCCGTTCCCAGACGCGCGTGCGTGGAGGCGGAGACGGTGGCGAGCACGGTGATGGTTGTGGTGATGGTTTTTGGCTGCGGAGATTATACTTGGATTACAACATTGAGTCCATTGACACTTCAATAATTCAACATCAGTATAGTTTAAGCTCTTGATTGCATTACATCGTCGCAGTTGACTAAGTGTCAAGGGACATATATTTTTAAATCGAGGTATGTTTGCAATCATCACACGTGGACGTGGGAGCAGCTGAGATGGCTCAGAGCAACAACTGATGCCACTGCCCGGTATCTAGGCGGGAGATCCTAGGGTTTGAGACCACAAGGTGGCGGATCTTAAACCAAGCTACATACCTATGTCGAATTCAGTCGCTGTCTGGAAGAGAATTCTAGCGGCCGGTTGTTCTGATTGGTTGTTGTACGTGGTTTCTCCGATCACTAGCTGGCGAATGCCGGAGCAGTGCCCTAACAAACGGGCCGCGGACCTAGTGTGATCATGCCTATCTTATCCTTGTTCATTCCTCTCCCATTGTACACACATGCAATGCACCACCACACATATGAGAGACCAGTTGGAAGCATAGCGATTGTGCCGCAGAGGAGATACGTGGAAGGGGAAACCTCTACAAGCCGACGTTTGGGCCAGCACCAGATCGCATTTTATAGGAGAGCAGGAACATCGCCACCAGCTGAGGTATAACATACACTACTACACTTACGGAACCTAGGATCATAGCAGCCACATCTAACGTTGAAAGCGAGCTTAATAAACACGTCATCCGCCACGCAAACAGGAATTCTACTTGTCAGCGCACGACCAAAGCCAAAGCGCTACGATCTGCGAGAGATCCTTTTCGAGTCGCGACCGCGCGCCGCGTAACAGTTCCTTCCGAGCGGAGCGCTCCGTGGGACGGCGTCCAGGAAATTGGTCACTGTGCTCGGCCGTCTTCCGTTCCGGGCAGCGCGGCGCGGCGCGGCGCGGCGCGGCGCCTCGTGGGAACACGGGCGTTGGGCGCAGCCGGGCCGGGCCGAACCGCTCGCTCTCGCCGGCCTCGCTGCCCAGGCGCCCGCGCCCGCCCCCTGCCGCGCACTGGGCCCGAACGAGATGGAAAGAAAGGAAAGGAAGAGAGAGACAGAGAGGGCGGAATTGAGAAAATGGGGCAAAAGAAGTATAAAGGGAAACTGAAGAAGCGAAATAGGAACAAAAGGCAAGGAGAAATTAAAGAAAATGATAAATGAAGGAGAAATGGTGAAATGAACGAAGTACGTAAGTGTGAAGTGATAGGAGAGAAGGTGAATTGAGAGAAGAAAAGGTGACTTAAGAAAATAAAAGGTGTCTTGTGAAGACAAAATTTTGACCTAGAGAATAAAAGGTGACTTGAGAGAAAAAAAAAGACTTGAAAGAAGGAAAAGAGGTTTGGGAGGACAAAAAGGGGAATTTGGGGGAGAAAAAAGAGATTTCAGACATGAAAAAGGAGACTTGAAAGAATAAAAGGTGACTTGGAAGAAGAAAAGGAGGCTTGAAAGATGACAAGGAAACTTGAAAGAAGAAAAGAAGACTTGAAATAAATTTTAAACCAAGAAAAATAGTTTAAATAGCGAAAATAGCTAAAAACAAGATATAAAATCTTTCATCTGCAAATGTATTGTGTGTTGAACTAGGGTATATAAAGTAAGCTGAACACTTTTTAAATGAGAAAGACATTCAAATTAATAATATATTAATTTTATGTAAAAGAAACATATTGCAACAAGTGACAACAGATCGTATTGTAGCATTAAAGTTTTATTTTCAAATGATCAAAAGGCTGTATTCATGACGTTACTTTCGGTTTATTTAAACACACTGTGTGTTAAATGGCGTGTACTGTTATGCATATTTTTATTGTTCCAAATTGACTTATTCAATATTCTTTGCATCCGCTACTCGCCTTGCTGAAACAGTACCTTTCTCCAGGCTTCTTTTACTTTGTAGATCTCTGTCCGAGAGATCGTCACTGGCCCGACGTCTCAATGCACACATCTAGGGGACTAAGACTTGCTTTTTGAGATAATTCTCTCCAGAATGATTACATCAGTAGAATTGGAGAGGGAAGGATACAAAAAAAGTTTTCTTATTTCACTCTGAAGGAAAATGAGAAGAAAAGAAGATCGCGGGAAATTTGAATTAGGAGCAAAGTAAGTGCTAGGACAAAGAGAAACTGGATTAAGGAAGAAACTATAGGTCACTAGCTTGAAAATGGCGACATTTTGTTTCTTATATTATCAGTACTCTTGTTTGTTGGTTGAATGGTGGCTTATATTAATATGGCCTTATCCAAAAACTTATTCCCTGCTAATATGTTCATATTATATTTCAATTAGAAGAGAATATGTGATAAAATTTACACCGACAAATATTTGTTTGCTCAAAAGTAAAATAATGAACAAGGTTGTTACAAAGTAGTAAGTATTTATTTGTGGCGGCTCAATTATTTATTTGAAAAACATGAATTCTCGTATGTAGATTTCAGTGTTTTTTCATGAATTCTGATACGCTGCATCACATTTACTTATTGCTACATTTTACAATTACAATTGCATTGCTGCAATTTACTGCATCACGTTTACGAATTGTGGTAGACGAGGTAACTGCAGTTACAGCAATGGTTTATTTCTCATTAATGTAGCTATTTATGATGCACAGTGCCTAAGGATATTTGTGCAGATAGGTACGCGTTACCAAGAATAATTGACTCTAAAATACGTGAATGGTCTTTTGGGTCGGAGTCTCGATGCTTAAGCATCCCATGCAGCTTCAAGCGCCGCTCGGAAGCCTGGCTTGCGCCAGTTCTAAATCTGTCGTTGCCGGATTGTTCCTCGTAGTGATTTGCAGCCGCCGTAAGATGGCGCTTTTAATGTGTATGCGCCGCTTTAGTGCGCGTGGGCCATCGTTTTGGTCCCACTGCGAGGTTGGCCCGTTACCGGCGCTAACGAGCGCTGTAACATCAGCCCGCCGCCGCCCACCCCGCCGCCGCCATCGCAACGTGACCACGGCCCTTCGCCCCCCCCCCCACCAACTCCAGCCTTTCGGAGGAATTCGTTAGTTATTCGCCGTATCTGGCGAATCATGGCCACTTCGAAGCGCTGGTACTACTAACCCAGCGAGATGACTGCATAGCGGGACTATTTTATGTTCTCGAGATTTGGGGTTTGTGTTGGGCTCTGAAATGTTTTGATTCTCCTTCTCTCCTCCTCCCCCTCCCGTCACCATCTATGCCTCTATCTCTCTTCATTTTATTTCTCTTATTCTGTCTCATATTGCCGTCCTCTTTTTCCCTTCTCGTCCCTTTCTGCCGTTCTCTACATTTCAGCAAAACTACATAAAAAGTATTATCAATTCGACTTGTTTTTGAAAACTGTTTAATTGTGTTCGATGGAAACAAAGCTTTTACTTGTAAGAACAAATGATGACGTGCCAGCTTGGACATAACTACTCGATTGTTGATTTTTATTTCTGTAAAATCTCCCGATCTCATTGGAAATTTCGCACCTTGATGATTTCTGGCTGGAATTGTCAAACGCGAGTACATTCAGGGAACAATTCAAACAGTAGGTTTTCGTCTTTCGTGCCAGGCATCCAAGAGCGCGCGAGTTCAAACAACGGGGACCGACAAATCAAATGGCTGATGTTTGAGGACCCTCCCCCTCGCCCTTCGCTCGTTTCTCCGCATACAGATCACGGTTCGCACAGCCCCTCTCTTTGGTCTCCCTCTGCTTTTCTACGTGACCCGCATCGCTTGCGATTCTCCACCCCCTTGGCGTCGTGTCTCGATCGGAATACGCGACGGCAAAGGGATCGAAAAAATCCACGTGATAAGGCGGCGACTCTTGAAATTCCACGAAACGGCTTGCCAAAGCGAAACAACACACGTAATTCGTTGTGCGGTAGAACTTCAGTTGTGTGGGCTAAACGGAGATTGGGGCGGTTAAGATAGACGGGAATTTAGGGCGATTTAGGATGAAGTTCAGAAATTATGTAAAACGCACGCGAAGAAAACATTTAAATCTGTGAAATTACGTTTAACAGACATAATGAATGGGAAACTATATATTGTAATATACACAAAGAACCCACTAATTAAATCATGTAAGAACCGAGATATCCAGGATTTTGCTTGGTGGCGGGAAGTGACATGTATATTGTCCAGGCGTTTTGATGGTTTCTTATAAAAAATGTAAATATAAAAACATTTTATTTGTTGACTTAGAGTTCATATTTATAACGTAGACATGAACATTTAATAGAACGATGATAACTATTTGATCACTTCTTAACTGTAAACTTTTCTGTGATAGGTCGAACGTGTGTGCAATAATAGCCTTGCATCATAATTACTACTGTTAGGTAACAGGCATAAAGGACTGTGAAAATGCTTCTATTAAAAATCATCTCTTCATTTGTCATCCGTTGATTTTTTGCAAGAAAGGCGTGTTTGCACGGTGACGTCACGTTTTTCAGATGTAGAGAAAAGACTGCCTTCGCTCACGCGTAAAAAAATACAATCGTAGGAGAATATTGTTATGTAATCGTGTATTTATTTGCCTTGTTGGCTGTATGACAAAGTTAACTTGAAAAATATAGAAGCATAAATGTTTATTCCAGGGTCGAGATCGTATTTCTTGACAAGTGACATAGAAAGGTATTATTGTTTAACGTACATATTTTTTGTTACTTTTCTAAAACTACATGATCGTACGAATCTCGTCAAATATTTCTTCTAAGATGTCTGCCTAAGATACGAAGGGTTTTTCTGTGTTATCATTCACAAAGGGCCTCACTTATAGCCCTTCTAAGTAAAACCTAGATAAAGGAGAGACTTCTGTGTTGTTTTTTATCAGTGAATCCTAGGAAAACCACAGGCAGGTCGCGGGTGAATCGTTTAATCAAGTAAACCACTCAAGTCCAAATGATCGGTTGTTGACTAACGGGACGAGGAAGTGCGGCCGATGTAATCCGTTTTCTTCTGTGCGACGAGATGCGGTCGATGCAATAAAATGCCAGAGGAAAAAAGAAATAGAAAGGACGACTTCCTACATTCCTACATCTCTTCGTTTCCCATTCTTCATAAAAATGATATCGAAATTACAATAGGTACAGTAGGATACATGACGAAACATTTTGGGAAGACTAGCCGATTTCATTTGGAAGACGTAAGAAATGCAAGTATTGGATACTCTCGTATGCAGGGTTTGCTCAGCACCACTAAACTCACTTATGTTATACACAAGTAAATTTACGGCACTTTGGGGGATGGAACCATGAAATAGAGGACTTAATTTTTAGAAGGGACCACTTTGACTGGTCGGAAAACAAATAAACGTCTTGAAGGGCGATGAAGTTGCAAGAGATAGTGATGGAAAAAAAAAGCTGACAAAAATAGAGCATCGACATAATCTGCAGCAGTGGCGAAGCCGTAGCTGTAAATGCGGTCCTTTCTTATAGTAATATCTCTATACTCTCGAGCCTTGTATGGATTTTCCTTTTTTGCTCGCAGATATCGATATTGGTTGTCCCTGTTAAGAATTTTTCCTTGTAAAATTGAATTGCTACTCTGGTACCCAGGACATACGCTCTTCACAGAAAAAAAATTATTAAACAAATATTTTAGTATCAATTTTATCAACGTCACATTACAATTACGAAACATAATAAGAGACATTAATATATTTCTTAAAACAGAAAAGAAAACTGTAGGAAGACTAAGGATGACATGTAGAAGCCTTTGTGCGAAACTGAGTCGGCCTATGCAGTGGATTGACGCGAAGGAAGAGGAGTCGTTTTTCGTGTCCTCGAGCTGCTGGAAGCGGGTCGCAGTTGCAACGGCCAAGGAGAAACGGGGCGGTTGCATACGACTGAGAGAGAGGGAGAGAGAGATCGCCGCTGCTATGCGGTTGTGGTCATTTCGCGGTCACAGATAATTGGTCGCCAGAGAATCCCCGTAGACCTCGATGTGGCTGGCGATGCTATGCCGATGTCCTCTCAAAGCGGGCAGCGTCCGTGACTGTGGATTCCTGGGAAAATATCACGGGTGTTCCCTACCGCCACAAAAAAAAAGAGATACTCGTACTGTTTGCCGGTTTGGCTCACGGGTAATCTAAGATACTGAGTGAATTAGAAGAAATGAGAAATGAGCAATTGTTCTGGTGGTAGAAAAGAAGCAACGGGTGATTGACCCGACCGTGCGTGAGTGTGTGAATGAATGAGTGTGTGTGTGTGAAAGAGAGAGAGAGAGAGAGCGGGAGAGAGAGAGAGAGGGAGAGAGAGATTGATATTGAGAAATTAGAGTGAGCAGAGGTGAGGAGAATATGACCCCGGGTCAAAACATGACCTCGAGTAGGCAAAATGTATTTTCTCCAGTGTAGTAGACAGGGTGTGTTATCCAGTTTTTGTGTTCACAGTATTTTAATATCGAGAGCTGTACATATGTTCACTGTCGTAACAATGTTTTTTGAATGCGGAACCTCTTTGTTTATTTTTAGTTTATTTTCGTGATCGTTGTATGCTTATCGAGTCATTATGAGCACGAAAATGAGGCATGTTCCTTAACGTTCCTAACAGTTTTGAACATTGAAAGGAGATGACAGAACATTGCAGGAGCATTGAAAAAAAACAAAAACAAACAAACAAAAAAAAACAACACCCGCTTATTTTTTGTTTTGTTCTGTTTATTCGATGACCCTAGGCTATGTTATTGTTAGTTGCAATGTAGAATGCTGTATATTGTGTAGAAATATATAACTTGGAATTAGATTTTCAAATCATTTTATAATGTAGTTTGAATTTTAATTGAATTGAAGAATTACCGATTTATTGTAGGAAGTGCGGTAAAATATCTAAAAGTACTTAATCTTCCCTTATACGTACCAATCCCAGAAAGATTTCGCACAGAAATTAGGTAAAAAATTCCTTATATTACATTATAATGAATATCTCATATTTTTTCATAGTGGGATAGTAACAGATGAAAATTGACCACCAATGAAATTTGTACCTATGACAGCAAAGTGTCAATGTTGTTTCAAGGTATGAAGTAAGGACATTGTTGTTTAAAGCCAAGGCCTAAGGCGTTTATACTTTCATGCCATCTGCAAACTGTTAATACTCTGAATTGGATGTACTACCTTTCTATATTTATCACTCCCACGCTAAACCAGAGTGCTGTGTGTCCGTAGTATATGTTAGGCTGATCTACGTAATCTCTACTTGTAGATTTCTTCATTTAGACAGGCTGATGTGGAAACTTCTATTCACAGTTGTAACGTAAGTAAAGATGATGCGGCATAAACATGTTTTGTGAAAACTCACTAGAAGACAAGCCTGAAACTTTCCATCTCGTCGAGGAAATAAGAATATTTTATTCACGCAGAATACATTTGCGGACCCATAAATATCTATTCATAACTGTAAAAATGTAATTTTAAGTGCTATGTTTCAGCACTATGATTTAACTTCGTTAAACAGCATCGCTCAAGAATTTTCATATTTTTTTCTGATTTTAAATTAAGTTGTTTAGAAAGTTAACAAGTGATAAAAATCCTTGAGACGATGAACACAGCTAGTTCAAAAGGACGAGAAAGGACTAATCACAACTGTTTGGATTCTCCATGTTTGTAGTTACAGATTAGGTATTAAGCAGTGAATTTCAATTTATTTAACATTTAGCGGTTATAAATTCGGTGGTTGATATCAACCACTGTGTTGATGACACCCTATGATCTCCTGAGTAACACAACATACCAAATAGAGCTTTTTAAGTATAATGATGCCAATCTTTAAAAAAAAGTGAATTGCGATAATATTTCAACGTACTGATAAACCAATATTGGAATAAGCTTAAGTTCATTATATCCCTGTAGTTTCATTATGACAGCTTTTATTGGAGGGTGCGAGGACAAGTTAAAATTAAACCCTGCTTTTCTTGACCATCAGAAATGTTATAACATTTCTTAAGGGAGATCTGACGTCGAGGTCCTCAGATCTGAATCCGGAGTAGGTCTTATGCACAACATACTAAATAAATTTCGAAATTTCATAGTAATAGTGTTTTAAGGATGAAGGACACCCTTTTCATTAAAAACAGGTATTCCTTTTGCATATAATGCAATATAATGAAACGATTTTTCGATAATATTATACCAATAACGTTAAAAGGAAACTGCTTATATTTAGCATTAAACTTTGAATTTGTACCACCTACTAAAAACCAGAGTTTGAAAAGTGAGCATATGGCATGGTGTATTATAACACAAAATTTTTCGGAACCGCTACATCGGTGGAAAAAAAGGAATAAATTTTGTTTTAAATTGTTACGCGCATTCAAGTGAATGCGTAATTGACTTCAGTACTCACCGAGACAGCGTGCTCTGTTTGTCGTCTGGTCGTGGACCGAAGCCATTGGTCCAGTAGCGGCTGGAGGCAGGCCCGCCATCTGCAAAAGCCAAGAATAAACACCATTAGTCACGAGGCCAAAGAGAAAGTGACCGCTAGTCCCGGTTTGTTTACCTGGCGCATTAGGATGTTATTAGAATTACCCTGTGCAGTGCTCAAGTAATCCAGTCACTGGCAGTGGATCATGTAACCACTTCGATGTTGACATCACGTGGCTCCTTCTATACGAAATGACATTGTTAACTTACAAAGCACACACTGAGATCCCCACTATCAATATGTTCATTAAAACGTGTGAGAATAAACGTTGCCATCTTTACCATAATTTTTGTTTATTATATTATTCTTAGCAGCTTTCGTTGACCTTGCTATCATAATCAGATATCTGCTATTCAGAAGCCGGAAATTCGATTGAAAACAATACCATAAACAAAATTGTTGGGAAAGAAAACGCCTTTTTTCTCATATTTGGAAAGCCGACTATTCGTCATCAATAAACCAATATTTATTAAAACTTTTGTAAATTAATTTTTGCTAGTACTTGTATGTATATTTTTTAAGAATAAATATGCATATAAAAATACGGTTATATTCTCCAATTTATAAGAAACTCTGTAAACAAATATCTAGAACGTTATGTTGGGGGAATATACATTAAATTAAATTGTTGACTCACTTTTTTTAAAAATTTTTTAAAATAATCCTCGCATTCATGTCAATACAAATGAATAATGGGTGAATAAACGAGGTAGGGAAATAAAGTAAATGGAATTCTATAAGAAATAGGTAAAGTAAATGAATCGGAGAAAACAAAAATGTTCGATATCCAGGAACTTTAAATTTTGAAGAGTAACCAAAAAGGTCCCAAGTTATGGTAATCGAACACTTTTTCTTAACATTAACAGTTGAACACTCTACACACATCACAGAGGTCACGGACAACGAACTTTTATGCATGGAAAGTAGAATTTAGTTTTAAGAACAGTTTCCCAACGTTAACTGCAAACCTGCAAAATGTGACATCGAACTTTTTGTTTGCTCCAATTCAAATGAGGAAATCATTTTTACATATTTCCAAACTATATTTAACACATATTTAGATAAATTACATTTTAAAATTATTTCATCTTCTACATTCAATTACATGGAGTGACTTTAGATCATGGAGGGTGGCTTTGCACCCTACACCACATTAATAAATGTTTGTTAAATTAAATAATGGCGTTTTAATTTTCATTTGCTTTAACCATTCGTCGATTCAGTCAATTAGTCACAATCTAGGGGTCTACAGTTACACCAAGTAACTGTCCTTACCAAATACTAAATTTCAAGACCAACATTTTGAAAACGTTCTTCTTTGACCCGGCGTCCAAGAGCTCTATTTATTTTCGATGGCTGCTCGGCGCCAGCCAGAGCGTCCTTGCGTTCGAGATGGCGGCGCGGCCCGGCCCAAGAGGTGGGGGGAGGAGGGGGAGAAGGGGGAGGGGCAGTAACTGACGGGATCGCGCGACGAGGGGAGCCGGGCGGGGGGTGTCGCGAGCTCGTTTTTCATTTCGCGTATCCGCCGCCCGCAAATAGCGAGTGCCCGCCGCGCGTGCCAGAGCCCAGCGTAATTTTAGCGCGAATGAGGAGGGGGGGGCGGGGGCGGGGGGGGCAGGGGGAGATGGGGTGAGAAGGGTTGGGGTAGGCGGGGAAAGGTTTCGCTTCCCTATATTCGTGGAGGTCTACACAAGGCCGAGGGCCTTGCTCTCATTTGATATACTCAGTTCAATTGCATGGTCGATAATTTGACCCTCATTTTTGCCGAATAATGTTGGGTGCGTGATCGGTGAGTGACATGTAGAGAATTCTCTGATTGATTGATTAGTGATTCCGGGCGCGTCAACTGCTAAGGTCATTGGTACCGAAAGTGCTCCCCCCCCCCGCTCGATGGCGAGATTCGGCGCCGACCTACACATCGCCTAGCGGGGGTTTCTCCAAACAGGTATCTCCCACTAGCGGGTCACTGCCTCAGCTGGGACACTCTCTAAGCTCCCAACTGGTGACTAGGGACGCGACATCGATGTCGATGTTTTCAAAACATCGATGTTTTAAACATCGATGTATTAACACCGATGTTTTATTAACAGCGGTGTTTTGTGATCAATGATTTTTTTCTGTTCCGATGTTTTGTTTTTGAATAGGAAATGCAATACTGTAAAAGTTAAATTTTGAAATAACTGATAACACTGCTTCTTATGTGCTGGAAACAAAGGAATGCTGGTTGCACTACCTCCAACGACCAAACTCTCTAGCCCAAGATGACCTTTATGCCTTTGTATTTCCTCTTCATTTTCAATGAGATACGGCCAACAAGTAAGCTGTGGACTTACGGTGGCATCATCTTATCATACCGTTATTCAGCGAATTCATAAACAATAACAGTGTCAAATTAAATTTTATTTGCACACGACTTTAATGTTACATGATACTAATGTTGGAAAACATCGATGGATTTTCGTCGATGTATTTTTAACATTGATGTTTTAATTTTGAACATCGGTGTTTGCTAACATTATGTTTTGTTATGGATGTCACATCACTCTTGGTCACCAGACATGTGTGGTAGCATTGTGCATCAAAGTGTAAAGATGATAGGGCAAGGAAGAGGAACGAAAGAGATCGTGCGCTCCGTGACCCATTTGTTAGGGTGTTGCTCCGGCATTCGCTTGGTGTTGATCGGAGATATCACGGTTGATTAATTTCTCCATGAATGATTATTCATTGTGGTCTAATCACCTATCTGAATAAATTACAGTTTTTGATGAAAATTCACAATTCTGGCACAAAAATGTAATATTTCTTTTGGTAATCAAACATTTATTTACACTGATTCTAATTTTTCTTAAGTATTACACATAATTTATAAATGGTTATTATACAAGTATATTCAAGCTAACATTATTTTTTTTCGTATTTACGTATAATTTTATTATTTATCAACGGCTTAGCGCTACTTCCGCCTCCGTTCTCGCTACAGGAAGGGCCCGGGGGATAATGGGGCGAGGGGGTGGGGGAACGGAGGCAGTTTCGCGAAGGCCTAATGCGCTACGCCCCAGGCCAGGCCCCGGCGCCTGGCTGCTCCAACTTCACTTGCTCTCCGCGCGGCGCAACTTCGGAAATATGAGGCTCCCGCGGCGAAGATTTATGGGTCGCAGGTACTGGGCTAACGGCCCCCGAGTTGCGCAAGGGATGCGTGTAAGTTCCGAGCCCTCCGCCCCGGGCGGTCATGGAACATGCAACGCCTTCACCGCGGCTGATTAATTTTCTTTGATATATTTCTTTTGTTTTACTTTCTGCCGGGGCAGATTCGGGAAGTCAATAAGGCTTGTAGCTGTAACAGAATATACATTTAAAACTTCTTCTAATTTTACACTTCAAAAGTTAGGTTCTAGAAACTGTTCCTATATCCTCTATCTCCTATATCTCTTATATCCTATCTCTCCTATACTTCCAATATCTCTTCTTCCTCTGCATCTGTAGTCCACTGCGAGTGCTGGTAGTCTGCTATCGGAAATTCTTCTTAAATCTTCGTAACATCTTTTCTGTTTTTTATTCCAGTTTATCTCCAGCAGTGGTTCGACCCCCCCAGTTAATGCCATACATTTAAAGTTTTTAACACATATATGACTTCATTGGAGTACGTCTTCGTGGTCCAACAGCAGTAATACGACGCATTAGAACTTCACACGAATTCATGTTTTCATGATTAAAGAGTTCCTTTTGCGTTGTGGCGTCGAAATATCTAACTAGTGAACGTCGTTGTTTGTTTCTTATTTTTTTTAAAGCATCTCACACACCAGTATGCTGAGATGATGTCTAGAATGATTTGTGTTTGTAATTCTGTTTTTCTATTAAAAATAAAATTCGTAATAAAACTTAGTTCTTTAAAATCTGTCACTATATGCTGAATTTTAATACAGCAAGTAAAAAATTGAACTTGACTTTAAAATTGCATTGCATTATGTGGACTTTGCCTATTTCTGTTTTAAAATTAATAAGGTAATTTTTAGTCTATCATTCACAAGGAAATCGAGTTTCAAGACAGCTTTTGCACGACTACTTCGTAAATCCTTATGTGCAGTTTCCAATAAGAACTTCAATATACACTATTTATTATGATTTCCGAATAATTTCGCATACATATTAAACGTTTCAAAAATATGTCAAAAGTGCCATTAAGTGTGAAGAAAACGCAAAATGTCGATTTGCAAACTAAATTTAAAATCTCCTCAAATCCTTTACATTTGCAATTCTGGACCCTGGCGGTTGTGGAAGTTTGCACAAATTAAAACATTTCCAGCTTAATTTTGGGAACGACTTATCTCGCATGGCGTTTCAGGTAACTCACTCTGTCAGAATCCAGGCTACGGTCAGAGCATTGTAAAGGCACCAGAGTTGGGGAAATCTCGGTTAATCCTTCGTAAGATTGGCTGAAAACCGAGAAGGGCAACTTTCAAGGTGAGATATCACGGCTCCCATGCCCCCTCTGATTTAACACCCGGGCGCTTCTGTTCCCACGTTACACATCTCCTGACAATAGCTTTACGGTATTCGATCGCGGACGGCATTAATTTAACATTGGTGCTGTTATGTGGTGCATGCAATGTTTGGAAACGGGACTGCAGAGGGAACGTATTAAGTAATCAGAACTGCTGGGTCTCATGGGCCATAAATACTGTGCTACGTTGCCAATCTATTTTGACCGCAATGAATATTTGGCACGATGCTGGAAATTGAATGTTGAGATGAACTATCTGAATGAATTTATTTGCAGAGAACGTGATTGGAAAACGTAAACAATTAGTGACCGTCAACTTTAGTATGTTACACGTACTACATTAGAACAAAATAGTATACTTTCCTCTACGAAATGTAAACCTAGGAGGCTGTGCCGAAAGTACTCTAATCTTCATTAATATGTGCATGTGTGTGTGTGTATGTGTATGTATGTGTGTGAGTGAATGAGTGAGTGAGTGAGCAAGTGTATGGATAAATAGTATTATGGCTAAATGTCACTATTAAACGAAAGCACAAAAATAACATAAATCTTACATTGACGACATTCATGCATTGTTTTACATAGGACTGAATAAATCTGTCATAACGAAAAAGGTTTGGTTACGGGCGCAGTAATGTTGAATTAATATTTTGTTGTGTTTGCAGTTCAACTAAAGATGAATAACAAAATTAAATATACTAAAACGGGAACATGTTCAAATAATAACCACGATAATTATACGAACATCATACGACGAATATCACTCATTGTCATTTTTGTGTGGTGCCTAGTACAAACACTAAAATATTTCTGCGACGCTTAGAGGCTGTTCAAAAGATATTTTGTTTGTTACAAACTATATTTTAAACAATTAATTCTAGGAAACTTTATTCAACTATTGAGCTTATGTTTACCGCTGGCAGACATAAATAAAAACTAAATTAATTTACAAAAGAATTGAAATACATTTTTAATAATTATGCTTCTTTTCCTATCAAGCACATGCAAATGACATTATAACTGCATGGACATGCATTCGTAAATGAAAGATGAAGCGGAAGTAAGGGAAAGAAATGGAAAAAGTACAAGAGTTAGCGATTTGTGAAAAATTCTCCGAGGGAGGATCGCTGTTTATTTTGGCGGAGCCGCTGGACCGTAATTACCCATAAAACTTTCGACCAGATATAGCGACACTTCTATTTCGGGATATCCTCCTAAGATCACACCCAGCCTTCTCAACCGAGGGAGTTGAAGGATCCTCACGGTTTTCTGCACTATTTAATACGTGAAACGTTCTTCAAAGAAATATTCTATAGTATTCTTCTCGAAACAGAAATATTTCACGAGAAAATGGAAATGACGTGAAGTAGAAAGTATGCCTTAATAAAGTTAAGCAGAACTCTTACTTTCTTCTTGGTGCTATTCGAAAATTCGAGACTTTTAAAACTATGTAAATGTTAGTGAACGCGTGGAATACCACGGGTTTTCTTTTAATAATAACGCATGGCTTATTTTTAATAATTTTTAATAGCAACGCATGGCTTATATTAGATCTTGGAGTAAATCGAATTATAAATAAAAAAGAGAAGAAATTGTCATTTGCGTTAATTGAATTTTATTGTGACAGTTTGAATATTTTTTAGGATACATTAGTTAATATGGTTGTTTTGTTAACAAACAAAGTTTTGATGTACTGTTTCATTTTTATTGCATTTTCTCCGTTTCTCTGACTAATACAAGCCATTTCGAATACCAGTACTTTCTTATAACTTTTGAACAATTAATTTACAAAAAATTCAAAATGGTCGTTTAATAAAAAAAACTTGATTTTTAACATTTTCTATCCTTCGTTTTGTATTCTCGATTATGAAATTTCTAGATTTGATTCGATATTTTAATTTTCTGACTCCTAAAACCATGAAAACTGATTTTGAATTAATATTTAAATTGCATCGGAACAATTTTCCTATCCGAGAATTTTTCACCTGTCATGATAATTCGCCTTCCTTGGTCTAGTCTTAGATGAAGATCCACCGACTGGAATGCAAAGGCAACCACCAGTGTGGTCAACTGCTCAGGATTGAACGTACAAGCGTTCTCCCCCGACTGAGCGCATGGGTACTTAATTGATATGTCCGTGGACGTCAACTGCTATCATTAGTACCGTTAGTGTAGTGAGTGATTTTTTGCGACAGATGCCAGTGAGTTTCCCCATCTTGATACTGAAATGCTGCGTCGATTGGCGGAGGAATTTCTCCTTCCAGGTATCTCCCCAAGCGGGTCATCGCACTAGCTCAGAGTAAACTCTAAGCTTCTGATTGGACTCCCAATTTGTGTGGTAGTACAGTGTTAGTAAGTGCAAGTGGGTATGAGTGTGAGGGGGGAGAATAGGACCAGAAAGAGAAAGGACAAATCAAGCTCTTCGTGGCCCGTTAGTGCGGGTACTGCTCCAGCATTTGCCTGGTATTGATCGGAGAAACCATGGTAAACATGCGGTCAGGACAGCGGACAGCTAGAATTCTCATGCCAGCAGCTGAATTCGGCCATGTGCTGAAGCTACCATCGAAATCCCCCGCCGTCGTTGGTGCTCGAACCCTATGACCTTTTGGTCAGAGACGCCGAGTCAGAGGCAATGCTGGCTCAGAGGTAAACTCAGCCGGATCATCTCGGGGAACGAGTATGACATGCATCATCATCAACCCAATGAGATATTTCCTCTTTCCACACATCTGGTACATCTTTTACACCCGTCAGCTAGTAGGAGCGCGTTGGCGACTTCTGGGAAAATCCTAGCGTTGAGGCCCCCCCGGGACGTCGTGGCGCCCATGTCGTCTGCGTGTTTTATGACCGCCCTTCCCCCTACATTCACCAAAATAAGCAGACCCGCGCCGGGATTTCGCCCGTCGACTGCACGGACACTGCCCGGGGGAAACTAGGGGACGAGAGATGAAAGAGATAGAGGGAGAGAGAAGAGAAGAGCGTGAGTGAAGGGAGAAAAAAGAAAGAACGAGGAGGCAGTACGGGGAGAGAGAGAAGAAAGAGGAATGGAAAAAGAAAGGGAGGAGATAACAGGAGTGAAGGAGAGGAGGGAAAAGGAGAAATAGAGGAGAGGGACGAGAGAAAGATTATAAAGAAGAAACGCGAGAAAACATAGACGGGTGTAGAGAGAGAAGAGGGGAAAAGGGAAAGGTAGAAAGAGAGAATAGGGAGTGGAAAGTTTGGAACGGCTGAAGTTCCCTATATCTATGCGTCTACGATCGTAGGTCCTTGAGAATATGGATTGTACAACTGATGCAAGGGGATTGGTGCCTTTTGCGGCGATTCACGCTCTTGAACCTCGAACATCAGGCATCAACATCAGGCAAATGCCGGAGCAGTACCCAAACAAACAGACAACAAACCGCGCGCGATCTTTCCTTCATCTTCCTTGTCCTATCCCTATCCCTTACTTACACACACTGACATGCACTACACAACCACCCATGCTGGGAGAACAGTGGGAAGCTTAGGGCTTGTGTCGACTGGGGCGGTGCCCTGCTGTTGGAAGACATGTAGATGGGAAAAACCCGCAAATCATCGGATAGTTCGGTCCCGGATGTCGCCATCCATGGGAGAAAGATCTCCGCCACCTTCCGCAATAAAAACATACACCACACTTACGGGGATAATGACCTTGGCCGCTGACGCACCCGGAATATCCAATCAATCAATGAAACCACACATGTCGTTAAACCAGTCACGGGCCTTTTGTGGCGGCGATGGTGAAATGGTTTCCGTATCGGACTGTTTTATTCAAGTTGGCGGGTTAAACCCGATCGCCACCATGGATTTTTAAGGGCGAGAAAATCCTACGGAGGGGAAGGAAAGCTGGCTGTCCCATGTTAGTAGATTTACTTGCGCGTAAAAGACCCTCAAGCCTAAATGACGTCTCTGATCTAAATTCAAATTGCCTGTTTCGTCGCCCAATAAATACCCTCTTTCTCCCATAGTTGGTGAAAGGAGCGTAGCGAAATATGCGTGGTCAGACGGAAGAGCGGGCCTGATGGCCCGAGTCGCGCCACGTAAAATAAGGCATTAATTCAATTCATAAACCATCAAAGAATAATCAATTTAGCGCGTGGAATGGAAGGGGCTTTCTGATCGCGTACGCCTTCCTTCTGAGGGGAAGTAAAGCCGGCTGCCCCATATTAGTAGATTTACTTGCATGTAGATCCTCGAGCCTAAATGACGCCTCTGATCTAAATTCCAATCGCCTGTTTCGTCGCCCAAGAAATACCCCCTTTCTCCGATAGTTGGTGAAAGGATCGTAGCGAAATTTGCGTGGTCGGACGGAGGAGCGGGCCAGATGACCCGAGCCTCGCCACGTAAAATAAAGCATTGATTCAATTCAATTCATAAATCATCAAAGAATAATCAATTTAGCGCGCGGATGGAAGGGGCTTTCTGATGGCGGTTCGTGTCCAGTAGAGGCGGAAGCGCCGGGGCGTATCTCGGGCGTGGCGACGGCGCGGCGCGGCGATCGTTTGCTTTGGCCCCGGGCGCTGCTGCGCGGAATGCGCGTCACGTGTTGCCGCGGCCGGCAGCTGGCGACGCCGTCTCGCAGCACAGTGCCAGCCATTCCACGAGCCCCTGTCTAAACGCATGGCAACAAGAGGAAAACAATGATTTTTCGTAATGTTATGTTATGCTTACCTTAATGCAACTGAACAGGAATAAAAAAAACACTCTTAACGGTTTAAGAGGCCGCCGTCTGTTAAAAACGATCGTAACGAATGTGTTGATAGATGGCGTATGAGTAATCCTACTTATGATCGTTCTTTCTTATTTATACATTATTTTTGTATAAGAAGAGAAGATGTTACAAATATTTAACGACACATAGCCATATCACATAAAACGGATTCTGCTATCACCTCGGGATAGAAACTTAAACAGCATGAAGTACTTGTTCTTTATCGGTCTAAAGGAGTTAATAAAAATAACATGGTGATAATAATAACAATATTATTATTATTATTATTATTATTAATAATATATTAAGTTCAGATACCTAAAAAGGCGCAGTAGATACCGCCACTGCAAGAACTTTAAAGCCCTCAAAGTTTCAAACATATGCATATGCTCGAAGCGGTACGAACACTGAGACTGTACAATAATCTGCGAAGTCTGTTGGGCTGGGTGTAATACTAGCGTAGCACTGTATGAGCAATAAGTGTATGGAAATCGCGATCAAAAAACATGTAAAATGAAGATGTTTTCTGGATAGTTATTGGAGCTCTGTGGTTTGTTAGGCAAAAGTTATATTAGAATATGTCCAAACTTCGATTCCATTAAAAAAGTAGATGTAGAAAACATCGTGTTATTAGAAACGGCTCGTATTTGGGGCTGAGAGAGATCAAAATATTTACTAGATATGCTATATATACTTCAGAAGCTCGTTCCAATCTGGTGTTGATTTTGTACTATTTAATCGACACATAACTCCTTAGTCGTGAATTTATGAGTCAATAATAATGTTAATGGTACAGAATGATTCGTTCACCATTTAACAAGCTTGCCATCATACCGTCCATCCATTGACTCTCTCCCTCCTGAAGAATGAAAATCGTTATCATTCGAAAACGATGTCCATGCTCAACCTTCCCACCAACCAACCTATCTCTTTTCTTCCCCATACCTTCCACCAGCTACATGAGGTGAGCTAGTTTGCACATATTACCATGTGATAATAAATTGCGAAGGTATTCCATGTAAAACGCCAACGTACTAATACATCAAGTTGTGTCAAAAAAAGCGCAAAACTAAACATCGAGTTCTTCACAAATGTGAATAGTAAAACAAGAAAATATACTTTTTATACATTACTACAAAGCCTTTCGTTTGCGTAACCGACGTTAGTATTTTAATCGAAAATCACTGCCGTGGGCGGTTTTGAACATTTTTCGTAATATCTCCCACTGAGTTGCGACCACCGCCTTGTCAACACTGTAGTCCGGAGCACTAGAAATACTCCACATCTTCCTAGTGACAGGTCTCGACATCTCACGAACTGTAGATATGTAGGTAGTGGCAATACTAGATCTTTCTATAGAGAAGAACCGTAAGACAAGCGTAGAGATTATTCAAAATTTCAAAACATGTAATTGAACAAACTTAGTGGTGAAACTAATCGTACGTTTTCCCGAAGCAAATGCGAGTATCAAAATTAATATATCTCAATATTTTTACATCATAATTATAGTTTAAGATTTTTTAAAGCAGTTTGATTTGTTCAGATTTAAATACTGATTCAATGGCTGTATTTTTTTAATATTTACAATTGGTTCGTCAACAGGTATGTGATCGTGAGGTAAATATTTAAACAATATGGTTCGTTTTCTGAAAAAAAAATAGAAAGTTAATATTTTGAAAGAATTGAATATTAAAACTCTGATATTCAGATTATTCACGGAAGAATTCAATAACATTCTTATAAGGTTTGAGAATAAGTTCTGACAATTTTTCTCTTCTAGTTATCCCTGCTAAAGCAACCTTTGTTGCTGTGGACGTGGTGTCTTCTAATCGCTGGAAAGATGGTAGTAAATTCTATTCCTTCTTTACTATGTAAAATTACTCGCGGCTAAATAATATACTTAGAGGGATCATAAATACGGCTTCCATTATGTACTTAATGAAACACACTCTTAACGCACAGATTCATGCACACTTTTTCTAGAAATTCGACAAAAATAATTTTCACCAGAAATATTTATGTGGGTCGTTTGAAAGATAAATTATCACAAGTGCTTTAAAACTAAAACTAGTTATATTTCTTCATCAATCATTCCTACTTCACAGGAGCAGGAATTTCCTGTCTGTTTCCTCCCACGCAATTATATTTTAGATTCTTGCGATATGCATTGTAGTCTGTCACTTAAGGTGAAGGGACTCACAAGCTACAGTAACTTTAGGGAATATAATGCACAGGCGTTTGAATTGTAATGAATGAACAATCGAACATTCCCTTTCTTTCAATATTCTAGTCGTCGTTGTTATTATTAATATTGTTGTACTTCTTCTGCTTCTTTTTCTTTTTCTACCTTCTTTGTATTCTCTGGAAGACTGTCTCTTGGTGAAATGAGTCCGTGCCGACTGTTATACGGCTGTCATATTTTGAAAAACTCAATTTACTGGCTAATAGTATTTCTAAATCAGAACATTCTTTCCTGTCGTAGACTCCTACCCTTTCAACATTGTTTGAAAGAGTTTATCCATGAATTTTATTCCAAGTATTAAATTTGTCTCCTCTTTATCTTTTAGTAGAAGTCTGTAACAACTTTTCATTTGACACACACAGAGAAATCGTTGCACTTTTTGTAAGTCCATATGCCAAACGCAATGCTTTTTATTCCGTTCACTGTAACAGTTTTGAAATTCTTTTTCCAACTCACACAAAATGACTTTTTGTTGTGTGATGAGTGAAGAGAGCGCTGTCACACTTTCCACACGCTATTAATGTTGTAACACATATGTGGGACTCGCACAAGTGTTCATCTGGCAATCCCGACACACTACAACTTTTGATTTCCTGTCGACTCGCGTTGTACGTCGCATTACATGAAGCAAACGCTTCCCATCAAAGCTTGCCGTGTGGACGCTCTCGCCACGTGAATGACGGAACAACAAGCCGTGGTATCGGCGAAAAGGAAGCGACGTAGAGATCAAAGCACGTTCACAAAGTTTGCCTTACAGCGCTTTTCTGTCGCGTGCAGATGTTTCGACGACTCCGAAAGCACGGGAAACACTCCTCGCGGGCTCGCGCCGGCTGCGGTGGCTCAACGGCAGCATTACCTTGCGTAGCGGCCGCTACTCAGCATGCGACTTGCTTGCTTACTTACTTACTAGCCAACGCCCACCTTTGGTGTGTTAGCCTTTTGGCCACGCGGTGACCAGTATAGACGTGCAGTTTTCCCTCAGCGTGTGGGGATTCGAACGTTCACAATGGTCAAGTACGTAGGTGGCAAATCACTGTTGTTCATTTACTGTTACCCAGGGGACACGTGTGGTTGATTTCGAATGCTAGCAACTTTGCCCCTTCTGTGTGAATTATTATTATTATTATTATTATTATTATTATTATTATTATTATTATTATTATTATTATGGAATTATGATGTGATAGGGTGATGATGATGTGAGGTGGTTGTAGCCTTTTTGAACCATCCCAGTATTCGCCTGACAACCGAGGGAAACCACGAAAAAGCCTGATCTGCACGGTCGGCCCGGGGATTGAACCCGGACCTCCCGACTGCGAAACCACCGCGCTACACATAGAGTCACTTCTCTCGGTACTCGGCACGTGCCAATGCTGAACACGCGTGGAATGCACCACAATAGGTAAGAAGAGGCGAGGGTCGAACCCAAGGATGCAGGGCCGTAGGGAGGTGTCATGCTGATGCGAGATGTGTCGCAATAGCAGGCGTTTGCGACCGGAGGGTGGCGTGCCCGTGGAAAAGGGGAACATTGCTCCACAAACCTTTATCGCGAGGGTGTTGCGAGGATAGAATATGCTTGGGAGGCCGCACGCTTACGGGTACAAGTGCCAGACTCATGTCGAACAGTGTGGTAGGTAATTAGCAGATTCTAACAGGGAGCGAATGCTCCCACAGTAAATGGTACAGCTCACATGTATATACGTACATAAGCTGTATATATACGAAAGCTTTGTGTGTGATTTGTACAACCCACGACGTAACGCTAGTCTCTTTAGTGTGGCTGAGCAGGAGGTCTTAGGGCACGAGTCCCGATGGTGGCAGATTTGCAAGACTAGCTACATATCTACGTATTCAACCACTGTCTGGAAGAGAATTTCAGCGGCCGGCTCCTTCCTGTGTTTTTCGTGATTTTTCTGATCTATACCAGATGAGCTGTCCAGGGGCGCCCAGGGAAAACTGAGGCTTGAGACAGTTGATCCGTGGGTGGATTTAAAACAAAAATTCCCTCCTCCCCCAATTCATAAAGATCATTCATTACTACATGCATCAGAAATAACTTACGTCGTTAAATTTGGATTATATATGAATACATTTTTTATTTCTTTTGATTGAAGAGAAATTCGGAGGCTCAATTAAGTCGGGACCTATGGCAATTTGAACCCCACCCCTTTCTGCTCGCCCATGGCTGTGGGGCCTGCAACTTGGCATACCGCCTTGGGCAAATGAGTGTGGCTTAGTGTTGTGGCATGGCGGGGTGGAGGGGGCTATCCTACCGTCCACATTTCACATTAACAACCATTTTCCATCCCAATCTACGCCCTATCTGAAGATTATTACGTGAGCATGAGGTGTGACTGTGACTCCCTGCCTGCGTAGCGAGGGGAGTAAGTTGGGTTATGGATTCTTGGACCTGTTTGTGTGTGTCACGTGTCCACCTCCAAACCTTCTTACCCGCAGCAAGGTTCAAACGCCACTATTGATTACGAGCCACTAGCGACAGAAGGTGATTCTCGCCCGCAGAGAGACATCCAGCCATAGCGGTGTAAGGAGTGGTCCGGCTTAGGTGGCTAAGGGCAACATCTGATGTCACTGCGGCGTCTCTGAGCGCAAGGCCGTCAGGTTCGAGTCCCTAGGGCCACCCGCTCAGAGGGTGGTAATATAGTGCATGTACGTCTGACTAGATGTAAGCAAGGGGTTAGGATATGTCTAGGAAGAGGAAGGAAAGATCGCGCGCGGTTCGTGGCTCGTTTGTTGGGTTACTGCTCTGCAGTTCGTCTAGTGTTCATCGGAGTGACCACGGAAAACTACGATCAGAACAGACGGCCGCTAGAATTTTCCTCCAGACTGCGGCTATCCAGCCAGTGTCGAAAATCCCGCCATCGTCGGGGCTAGCTATATTCATCATGTCATCTGAGACGATACCAGCCATAGCGGTGTGAAGGAGAGGAGGCTAGGGACAAGACTCCCTAGGGTGTAGAATGGAAATGGAATGACATTACTGGGAGCAGGGAGCATCAGGGAGCTTTGAAGCCGAAAAATCATAGTAGTGAAATTGTCTAACTATGATGATGATGACTGAATTTGAGATTGTACGACAACTTTTAACTAACCGAAATGGAAGCCAATATGAAGAAAAAGCCTGCACAACACGGCAACGACACCGCAGGCACAAATACATACTTCTACTTCTTCCCTTCAAACGTTTTCTGATCACACCCAATCCCCGGAGCCCCATCCATTGAGTAGACGAATGCGAGCGCGTCTTTCAGGCGGATAGCTTGCTAAGCCCACCTATTATGCCACCCCGTCCCTGTGGCGACGCTCTGCTAATAACCTGCCAACACGCGGGCGGGCGGGCGCGTGACCCTGTCGCCGACGCCGCCCAGAATAACCGCCCCCCCCCCCCGGCCAGGGCGGCTCCATTGAGACAACCGGCAGACGGTGAGGCTCCACCCGTGGTCTCTGCGCCGCCACGCGGATTCTCAGCCATTCAAAAAAGTATCGTTCTGAATTCAAGGAGCAGCGGCGTCAGACAAGTCGATTGAAGAATATTGTTGTTGTTGTTGTTGTTGTTGTTTTTGTAAAAGTCCTGTCGGCGTTTAAACGGTAAACATGGACGGACAGACAGATGTTTAGCCGAAGATAACTTTTTTCGTATTTAGCATCCACAAAACGTGGAGTTTGATTATACTGGTATTCTATAAAATCACTTACTACTTGTACGCAAAGTAGCCAGAAAAATACACTTTTTCGGTATCAGGGATCGACAAAACTTTTTTCTGTTGAATAATATTCGCTATTCGCTGTACCATTACAATACTTTCTCTGTTGAATGTTGTATATGAAATATTAAAAATACAATCGTTTTAGCACATTAGAAGAGGGATTCTCATAACAGTACCTAATAACAATCGAATCGGGGGTATTGAACACTCTGACTTATGTGTTTCTTTTACTAGCATTGGGTAAATTTGAGTGGACAATTACAAATTGAAAGTTTTGTGAAGAAATATTTTATCACCTGTTCCGTCTTCCTGAAATAATATGCTCTAGTTTTCGGGCGTATGACCCATATATATTTTGGGCGCTGATCACTGTTGTACATAACAGGTTTAATGAATTCTTAGGTGAATTATATTGGAATAAACAATAAAATGAAATCGAAAACGAATCGATTACCTACAAATCAAGAGAACTTGAAACCTACACGTTTTTGTCAGTAGTCCATTTCATGAAGTGACCTAGCTAGAAGATTTGTGTCAAAACTTTCATTTCGATTTTATTACGATATAAAATATTCTTATGTATGGCCAATATGTGCCTTCACTGAGGTTCGAAAGTAATGCTAAACCAAACCGCCTGTTTTTCCACGGAGCTGGAGGCAGTCCGGGGGCTCGCTCAGCTGACTGGGTGACCGCCCGCTTCCTGGGTCCCGTTCCGAGGCTTCAGTGCCCGGGCCCTCCTGCCCCCCCCCCCCCGCTCCTCGCCCCCCCCGCCCCATCGATTCACACGTGTGACACGGCCACGTCCCGGCGCGAGCGTAAATACATGGTCGCGTTTACGCCGGGCGGCGTTTTCATGGTAATGGCCGGATTCCGTTGGGGCGTTCGGCGATCAGCAGACGAAAGTTTTTTCGGGTACCGGTTTGCATGCGTTCCAAGAACCGCGAGTATGAGTGAGCGGAGAAAACGCGTTGGCTCGATTGCGATCAATCGGAGGAAATGGTCGGCAAGCTCCGTGTTCTTCACGCTTACATCGCGCGGGGCAACAATAGTCTCTTCCCCTACTCACCCACGCCATATGCCATACCACCCGGTGCTCCGTCGTCCCCTACTCGACCTCGAGCCGGCCTGCCTCTTGATGCCGTCGCGTTTATCTGTCCGTGCTGCGCAATAGAAAGAACGGTCTTCGTTTTTCACAGCGGGGCTATGCGTAAGGTGCTCGCTGGGTGAAGAGGCACATTTTTCTGAAAAAGGTGAAAGCGACAATCGTGAGTATACGTGTTACACACGATTGAAAAACAGCTATTTCAAACTTCCATTGTTTTACGCATCGCGCTCGAGTCGTTTTTGCCTTTAATTGAAGACAGAAACTCACTTTCTAAACAAAGCTTTTAGGTTTTATCGAAAAGTAGAGTCACCTAATACCAGCGCCCGCACTCCCCTATCTGTTCATGAATTCGCGCTGTTCCAATGTCCGTAAGTGTCAGACCGAAAGCTGATCCTGGATCAGCGAAGCCCAGTGTCAAACACATTTATAAAGATTCCGAGGTTTCAACGCTTTAAGAAATGTGATGCGTAAGAACGGTGTGATTTTGACCCATGAAATACTATGGCCAAACAACCGCTTCTTATTCATCCAAACGAATTCTTCTATTAGCTTTCATATTCCCTGACGAGCTTGATTGACACATGTCCTGTTCGAAACGTTACTGGAATGAAGACATCCGAAGCGTGAATATCATTAGTTTGCACGTTCTATACGAAGATCACGACTTCAGACGTGTAGTAAATAATTTGGTGGTGCTGGTTCTGTTATGGCCAGTAGATGAAAACCAGCTAAATATACTTGAAAAAACAATAGCCAACCTCCTCGGTTCTGATTCCAGTGCCAGAAAACTTCTTCGTTCTCCCTAAATGCTTGCTTTAACCAGCTGTCCGTGGGCTCTGATAGTTGCTTGAATTGCTTGTTGATGAGCCTTGTTGCCTAATGTTAACAACACATTATCGGCATTCCCACAACCCCATCTATAATTATGCTTGAATAGCTCATCGGTACCAGTCAATGAAGTGTTAAATCTCTTAAATTCTCTTTATCGCTGGTTACCTACCGTTAATTAATTGTCACGAAAATACTTTGATTCCTGTCTTACCATCGTCAATAGTCAGATTTGTGGGCTTGTAGGCAGCTACATAGGGAGCTTCTGACACGAGCAAGCAATGTGCAGCATCAACATCACTATCTCATCTCGGCCGCACATGACCAGATCGTCACCTCTTGTCGCATGTGCACATCTGCCGCAGAAGCTAGACATTGCGTCGGGTTGTGTTCTTCTATTGCCGTGCAAACAAGCTCCTCCCAACAACATCCGGGCGATATATTCATGAAGGACCGTCTCTTTGATTGCTGTTGTGTTGCCACTGCTGGCAACATTACTGCAGGTTTTGCCACTGCACTCATTGTCCTCAGTGCGTCGTTACAGTTAGATTTCATTTGACTAAATGGCTTCCATCCACTCATGCTCTGCAATGTCAATAGGGCCCTGCTTGACCGTTTAATTTGTTCTTCGACTGTCAAATGCGAGCCCTTCCTAGAGTACACTGCTCTATAGGCGAGACGGCTGCTATTCGCAATGGTATTGTCATGTACACCAAGAGTTGCTGTGGTTGAAGTGCTCAACACCCCGACGTGAAGCCCGGGGAGTATTAATGAGAAGCAAAAAAACCCTTCGTACCCCTGCCGTGTGGCAGGGAGAGAGTAAAACCTGGCCTGATCTCTCGTAGACTAGAGCTAGATTTACTGCACGTTTGAAAGATTCGTGAAGCCATAATCTACGGTCCTCTGAGCCTTAATTCAAATTGCCTATTTCGTCGCAGAGATGATTACCCTTCCTTCTCAATTAGATGTGTCACATACCATCTCTACTAGAATTACGCCTAAACTATTTTCATCTGGGCCGACCTCGTCGTGTATTCTTCGCCACTTGCTCCCTACGATGTTACACCTACCATCATCTCTCATCCGAGGGCGCTTCTCCCCGACTCGCCCGCCGGTTGCAGGCGATGCGCCGGCGCCGGCGCCGGCGCGCAGGCTGGGCCCCTCAGATGCCGGGTGCCGGCGCGAAACGCGTCTGGCTATTGTGATGGGAACCGGGCTCGTCTAGCACGGCGCCCTTTCCAGCGATGGGCGCCCAAAAGGACCAAAAGACACTCAATGCCACCCGTCGCCCCGGCCCCCCGCCCGCGACCCTACCGCTCCGCAGCCCTTCCGGACGGTCGCGGGATCTCGGAGGTTCAGCCACACGCGCGTCACCTGGACCCGCCCTCCGCCCGCCGCTTTGGTTGTTCCGACGCGCCCCCCCGAACCGCCCGTCCTGTCTGGCCGAGCCATACGCTTACTACGCTACTGTGCCATGGCCAGACTCACTACGCCCACTTCTCACAGCGCCGATCCTCTCTCTCGGTGGAATCTGCCCCACTGCTCCAATTTCCGTCCCCGTCGCCGCCCAGTCTCGCCCTGTCTCTCAACTACCTTCGCTCCAAATGCACACTCCCCCCGCTCTAACTCGGAACCCACTCGTCTTCCACCCCCTCTCAGCTTCTGACGCCTACCCCGATTCAGCGCTCGCCCCGCCATCCGCTTATTCCCGCCCCACTCCGCCCGCACGAGCATCGCTACACCGAACAATCTAGACGTCGCCACCCGGCCCGCTTCAGCCCTCAGCCACCTCCGCTCAGCTCTCCTCGCTCAGCCGCCCTGTTCAGTTCTCGCCCCACTCGATCATCCGTCGCGCTCGCTCCAGTCAACGCTCCGGTCCAGCCCTACCCCGCTCAGCCCATGCGCCGCTTCCCACAATCCCGCCCCACCCAGCGTCGCCCCTCCCGCACCCTGCTCCAACCCCGGCTCCACTCATCCCCCGCGCCACCCCGCTTTAGCCTTGCCCCGTTTCGCTCTTGATCCTCGTCCCCCTCAGCCGGCCTCGCTCAAGCCATCTCATCGCTACCGCTAGCCCGCTCAGAAAACCTCACCTAACGGAATTCCACTTTGTTCTGGAAGTGCAATACCTCACTTCCTCTCTGCTCCTCCCGAGATTCGCCCGGCCCGTTACTTCTCACCCTTGATCTCCTTCTGCCTGGTCCTGGCGCGATCGCCCTACGCGGCCGTCCCCCAGCCCCGTTCTGGGTCCACCGGCCTTCTCGTTGGTCTGCTTTCCATGGCCCATTCCGAAAACATTCCTGTCATTAATACCGCCGTTCTCTGAGTCCTACTCGTACCGACCTTTCCTCTCCTCCGACCTTTCTGGCCAACCGTCTCCCGCTTCGCTGTGTACATAGTCATTGCCTCCCAGTCCGGCCCCCTCCTCATGTGCGCTTCTCGCCCCCACTGCTGTCTCCGCGCGCGCTCGTCCCTTCGTCCCCGTCGCGCTTCTGGTCCTCACTCCGCAGTTGTTTCGCCTATACCACCCCGTTCTAGAATAACATTTGTCATTCGCTGACCACCACGTCCTGATGTTCAACCATCTGTTCTCTGCCCCTTGCCCTCTCCGCAAAGGCCCGCTCTCGCATATGCTTGCCACCTCCTTCCCCGGCCTCCGCCCCCGTTTTGACTTTGCCCGACGTTCCGCATTGGCCTGTGGAAACGCTCCTACACATGGTTCTATTTCCGGTTCTGCCTGACCCTGTTTCGTCCCTGTCCGGTCCATGAGGCAGTTCCATTTCGATTCTCGCCCCGAACCCCCTCACCAGTCCTACTCTCTCAATCACCCCCGTCTCTCACAACTTCTCCCGGCGCTTCTCTCACCTTCCTGACCTTTCCGAATCCTTCTCGGCTCTCTTCGCAATCAGGCCCTTCCTACACGCCTAGATCTTTTTCTACCTATGCCTCGTAGCCGCCGCTCGCTCTCCCCCACTCGCCCTCCCGCCTGTCCACCGATTTTCTCGCTCCTCGCGTCACTTCCGCCGCCTTCGCTCGGGCGCTGCGCGGCGGTGCGAAAGGGTCAACAGGATGAGCGGCTATTTAGGGGCAAACCGCTGTGAAATTGGCGCGCCATTCCTATCGGCGGCCATTCTCATCCTGGAATTGAATGGTGACCGCACCAGGCAGAAGTAATAAACACGGGGGCATGGGACAAGCGACACACCGTTATGAAGAGACCACTTGCGATAATGGGAAAATGACCGAAACGCCAGTGAGTCTGAGAATTCTACAGGAATCGAAACGGTACGTAACGAGGATGGCTTCAGCTTCCGGTCGCTTAGGAGTGGAGAAACGACGGGGCACAGACTAGCCGTTGAAAAGCAGATAGCTATTACCTCACTATATTATA
Organism: Gryllus bimaculatus; assembly: GCA_017312745.1. Taxonomy (NCBI): domain Eukaryota; kingdom Metazoa; phylum Arthropoda; class Insecta; order Orthoptera; family Gryllidae; genus Gryllus; species Gryllus bimaculatus. The sequence goes on along the minus strand of BOPP01000007.1, from coordinate 4,488,716 downwards.
CTCTACATCCTATATATATATATATATCATAAATGTGGAAAATCAAGAGAGAAAATGATGGTTTAGAAGGAACACGACAATAAACGCATTTATCCTATTTATTATAAATAAAATATTATTATTCATCTAGTATTATTACTTATTATTAAGTATTAAATATCTATTTCTACAGTTCCTGCAGATGGGATCACGAATGCTCTCTCTCCTCCCTTAGCATCTAACAGATACGTAACCATGTGAAATAAACATTTTCTCAAATCGAAGATCTATAATTATCTTGTCTTATTTATGAGAACCAACTTTTTTCATCTTTAAAATGTACAAGATTTGTTCCGTTATAAAAAATTCCAACATTTTTTCAGGCATGCGGTTTTTTTTTGTTTACCGACTTCAACCTCTGTTTCGGTCCGCGTGCATGAGGTTCAATGACCTGCGCATGTTCATTGTTTGGTCGGAATAGGGCCTCCATCACTATTACTCACAGTCCGCATAGCACAGATACGAGTGAACAAAAGAACATCGCCGCACAAAGCCTCGGTCTCATTAACCGCGAGCGATAAATCATATCTGCGCCCGGACGCGTCCCCCCACTTCGCTCTTGGCAGCGGGTGCATCTCTGCGGAAGAAAGCGCATTGCCGTCACAGCTAGGCGATCGGCTTTGAGCTGACTCACCGTCTCCTGCGACTCTTCCCAGGGCCAGGAAGGACGCAACAAGTTGGCAGTCAGGCCAGACGCCACTTTGCGGGATCGGGAATGTACAAACATTGCTTTTGATTCTGTCGCGGTAATACTTCCTACTGACAGGGAGTGCATAAGACAATCAAAAGTTGTATGTTCTTTTTTATACAAAGTTTCGACACAGTTTACGTGCGGTGATTTGAGACCATGATTAGTGGTATATTTATCCCTTCAATTGCATTGCTAAGAGAGGATCTAGAATGGTGGTAGGTGGTAAGGTTGGCGAATATACTTGTTTCTTACCTCCTAAAATTTTCTGCTTCGTTAGAAAGGTGAGAAAAGTGTTTACATCGGCGTGTCTAGGAATATAGAAAATACCTTGAACTTTCCAACATTCTCAGCCAGGTCGCTATAGGACGCCAAGCTCGAATTAACATAACTCCTGGTCGTTCTGGTATTGGAATGCAATGCGCTCAGGGAACAATACCGAAATGCAACTATTACATCAAAGTAACCAATTTTTATTCTGATAATCTCGCTATTGTACTGAAGTTTCGTTTTTTTATATTGGACTCTCTCCTGTTTTTTCTTTATTCTTGTTTTTCTCATAGCTTTTCTTAGCGCTTACAATATGGCAGATGAAGAGCCGACTTATACTCGGCCTTTGAAATGTGGTTATTGGGCTCAATAACTAAAACTTTCATTGTTAGCACGCTAAACGCGCTGCCCACAAAGTCTACCTTAAAAAATCCTCTGTTCTCGATTAACTCAAATTGGTTCAGAAAAAAACCAACAAAATTCAACACTTCCTGCAATTGAAGCCCAAAAGAGATCATTAACATAACGCACATGTTTTTCATGTTCGTAGCCGCAGTAAACCAAACATTCCAAATATCTCTTTTTCGATTTCTTTGACTGTTACCAATATATTTGAAAACAATTCAATGTTCAAATCTCCAGTCGGCAACTCTTAGCTTTCCGCCATCATGAACTGCTATTACCAATCTTTTTCAGCTATTTATATTTCTAAATTTTATATTGAGCAATTGTCATTAATCTATTCCTCTTTTAGTAAAATTAATAAATTGAGGTTCGGTATACCCTCATTGTACATGAATGACATGAAACAACCCCATACTTTGTTGTCTTGATATAGTTATTCTCTATTACAAAACAATTCTTCGCACTAATAGAAGTTAACACATACACTGTAATAATACCTACATATTGCATATGGGCCATAGTTCTTCAACCATATATACCCTATTCTGATTCCCAGACGTGCATTTTAAGCTTAGTTTACTGTAATGCAGTCACGGACAAACGCTTTGAGGGAATAACCATCGCCTCAGAAGTAACCTTAAGATTGTTAAATGGGTCACCCGAATGTCGAATAAAGCCGAACATTCAAAGACCTTCCTGTGGAGCTAAACATACGAGCCCAAACAATACAGATCTCTGCCGTTCATGATATTCGTCAGCAAATTCCTTTTGTTTATTAAAACCTCGCTCACTTAGCGTTATTCTTTGCACATGAGTGGAGATTATGCAAGTTCTAGGCTACCCCTTGGGACTTAACTTAGCACTTTAGTGCGTACCGAGATCTCACGCATATTTATCCGCGAGGGTTGTGAGTCGAGTTTTCTGTCCTCCGCCTGTGTTTCCATCAGGTTATTCCAACCATCACGGAGCCCGAGTCTATCTCGCTTTACCCGAACGGGCAGTCTCTGTCGCCCATTGTCGCTCCCTCCCCCGCCGCTCGTCCGGGTCCGCCTACGTTCCTTCGCTCGCGCGCAGGATGATCGACGACGGCCGAGCGAACCAAGTAAGGCAGTGCGAGCACAGCCGCTGCAGAGACGTTGGCACCAGGTGTGTCATGTAGTGAGGAAAAAAAAATACAATCATTGCTCACCCGTTCCTCTCTCCACTCTTAAATGGAATTGTAAGTTACGGTTAGCATCGCCAACGTAACAGTACCCCCTCAAACAATACTTTAAATAAAACGTCAAAACTATACTGCCGATCCGTCGGTTGCGGGCCGAATCGCTAACGGCAAGATAGGGCCGCCAAGCGATCTGGGACCGTCGCTCGGATACACGGGTCTCGAGCGTCTCCCGCCTGGTTTATTGTCTCTCGTCCTTCAGCCCCTATCATTTCCATCATTCGTGCATTCCGTCCCATATTCACCTTACCATACTCGCAATACTGGTTGCTAGAATACCTAGAAGTCTCAATACCGACCCTAACAATAAGGATGGTAGCAAAAGTTGCAATATCGGCTTATTCAATATAAAAAAACGTCTTCACTTTCTTGACGGACCCTAATCTTTTTAATAAAAGGCATCAGTTTAAGTTCGGTACAGCGCCCTCTAACTGCCGAAGATTTTCGGGACCGCGCACGAGTCTTTTTCTAACCATCAGGAAGACGTGCAATTACTGGAACAGTACCCTTTCTCCTTTCTACTTCAATTAACACCCCCGACTATGATCAATTTTTGTGCAGGAAATACGAATCTGCGTACTGAATGACCACATAAACTCATCGGTGTATTCGAGGTAAAGACCAAAACTCTGTGCGTATTTCTTTCGCACACTCGGAATGTAGCTGGTTATGGTCTCTGGATTTAACTGCGAACATACTTAAGAGAACACATCGTCAGTACGCTGCGAGAATGCATGTATCTACGCGACAACCACAACACTATTCTCACTTCTCCCAGTTTAAAACATTGTCGGACTACACTATCTACACACGTGGAACAGAATTAGGACACCCGCGCCGGGCGCCAGAACGCCACGTAACCTTTGATCGTACAGTGCGATATTGCCTACATCATGACAACATGAAAAACATCATAATACACCGACGACCTGAAATCCCCAAATAAATATAGGAACGAGTTCTCTGATACTTTTTCTTCTAACTATTTCACCCAGTCCTGCGGCTTCAGACACGCTTCCAAACCCCTACCTCCAGAAGCGACGCGCTCCGGCCGCGCGGGCGAGCGTGCCTCTCACGCCAGCTACCAGGCGGCGCGACACCGTTCCTTCCACCTCACCGCCGATTTAATAATTTATATTCAAAATGCTTCCGTTTACGTTATGTCACGAGCAGCGCTGGATTATAATCTTTTGGTGTACGAAGTGGTTGAAGTCGTTGACTCTTACTGGCCTACCACACTGTCCGCACCTCCGCTATCTAGCAAAAGCAACTATGATCAAGCGGCAGAAGACTAGGGACTCAAGAAAGAATGTTTCAATTTTCTCTTGTTGCACTCAAATATTACCCTTCCTTCTCGTTGACTACCATCCTCTCCCTCTTACACTGACTATCTAAAGAAGATTCCTTCCAGTTAACTATCTAGAGCGGCTTTGGCATTGCTTTAACTTAACCTATGTACAGACGATGACTAAGTTGGTCACGTTCTTCTTATTCCTTTTCAGTTCCCCAAGATCAGGGCCTGCGTATTCAAACTATCGGCAATCTACTTGCTCTCATTTGTTGCCCGTGCATTCTACGCTCTCGCCAAGCGTGTGTATTCCGGCCTTCTTCGAGCTTTACTTACTGCGATAAACGTCACAACACGCTCCGCATTTTTGACATGGATCTCCTACTACAACTGTCTGAAGCATCACTGAGATCGTTCCACTGCTCGCCGTAATCCTATGACAAGTGATCACTGCCGCGACTGGGATTATGCCCAGGTGATTAATAAATGTCTCACGACAGTTCAGTTGCACCTTCAATGCCAGGTACTTGATGCCTTAACTATTCATTTAATAGGTCCATAAATGCTCAAGGGCAGTAGTCTCCCTGTAGTTAGTACCATACTATAAATCGCAGGCGAAGGAGGTGTTGTTGGTGAGATTTCGGTTCGCCACGTGGGAACTGCTTTCGGAGCCGATATGCCCAATTTCCTGCAACATGCTCATGGGCACTTTTCATCGAGACGTTAACGACGTCTTTACGACAGGCGTCCGGAAGCATCGCCTATCGGCAAAAAAGGTCTGCTCTTACTCTATTTTGATTCTGTCAGTCCATCGTCGCTGGAGACGTACACAAGCTTGCCCCGGTAATACCAACCGCGCCTATATCCTTTCCATACCAATGCAGGACAATATCTGTGAGGCATGCCTCTTTGCCATGTGTTCCAAACAATGAACTGCGTAGTTCCACGAGTACATCTCGGGGAGGGGCGCGGGGAAACAACCACCCAGATCCCTTTTTTCCCCTAAGCCACGGGGGTATCACAGCAACATCTCCCAGTTGGCCCCGTTCTCGGTTAACAAAAATAGAGTCGGACCCGGATTTCCGGGCCTCACCAGATCGCTGCCAGGTAGCCACTGCAAACAGGCTATTTTTTCGGTGAGCTACATGCAAGTGAACCCGGTAGCGCAGGCGAAATCCGGTTCCTCGACTTATTTATTCCAGAAAAAGACCATCGCTAATGTATGCCCCCAATCATTCTGCTAACTGTACCCCATAGAATTCCACCGCTCATTGTTTCGAAAGCATGCCGAGCACTACGCATGAATTAAGATATCCTCACTATTTTATCATCATTCATCTAACTTGCATCTGCCACCATTTGACCGCTGAGTCGTTCCACTGTCACCTCATTACATGTATCGCTGGTCCAGACTGGTCGAGTATACTCTTCGACTGGGATCGCTGGGATACATCCTCGAGTACAATTCTGAATTTGTCTGATTTCGAGAGAGAGGTGATAATGAGAGAGGAGTCGCATGATGGACATTGATAACGGGGGTGAGAGGCACGCATCCACAATACCACCACTGCCTCCGACCCGACCAGGGTGGGACTCGGCAGACCCGCACGCGAACTCTTTCCGCGTACCGAGATCGCTACCGGTACTAGCCCTGCCCATCTTACGCGGACCTCCCCTGCCCGGACCACACGCGCCATTCGCGCTTACTTAACCTCCATACTACTTGAAGATGTCTTATGAGTATACGCATGGACCTGGAGCCTATCACAGCGGTCATAGCTCCTGCCAAGAAAGGCCACAGGCAAACGATCGCCACGAAACGTCAGCAAATTCGGATCGACCGAACGCGGCTACACTCGCGCCGAGATAGCCGAACAGAATGCCATTGCACTCCGTCGCGCCGGCCGGGCACCCGGCCATCACGCTTAACCCCGACTACACGCCTTACCGGAACTCAACAATACCTTAAAAACCAAGTGATACGCTGCCCCGGAATCTCAATTAACGAATCAGATGAATTGTGTTGGGCTGGGTTACCGCGAGCCATGAATGAACCCGCGGCACGCACGGCGACCGGGTTCGACTCCTCATGTCCCCTCCGTGCGTGGCGCACGCGGCCCACCCACGCGCGCCGCGCCGCTCTGCGTGCCCGGCCGGGGACCGTCGCCTGCAGTCATGCCGCGCTCTCCCTAGGCAAGCGGCGAGAACCACAAGACCCAGTCGTGGGGTTTATTCGCTTTCGCCTCGCCGGCGGCTGGATCGGCGGGCCGGCCCGCTACGCCGCGCCTCTGTCTCCGCATACATGGAGAGCGAGCCGCGCGCGGGCGCCGCCACGGCGCTGACCTCCGCCCTCTCACGCGCGCGGGCGCCTCGACCGCAGGGGCACCAGCGACCGAGGAACCGCCGGCTGCTCGCTCAGGAACGCATTCGGTCGCCCTCAGCGGCTGGTTCAGAGAATGACCATTGCCACAGCCGACGGATCAGCCGGCGATTCTCCGACACAGGGACAACCCGGCTTCGTCTTCCCCTCGACATACAAGAGTTATGAAGGAATTACTCATTTCAATGAAAACGAAAACAATCGTGGCCCATGCCGATGTGGCATGGAAGCCCGCGCTCAGGCCGTCTCCGCCCACTGGCGCCTGACGTTCTCTCTGACTCACCCGCGTCTCTTAGAACGTGACAAATCCCATTCTCGGCACGCCAACGCCAGCGATCCTCCTGCCAAACGTTGATTCCCACGATCGTGTCAGCCACGTTCATTCTCACTGGCTGAACCCTCCAAGCTTGCCACTGATTTTCGCGGCATCACCCTCCATACCGCGACCGCACCCCCGAAATAGGTAGGCAGGTCTGTCGCGCACCGCGATAATGCCTGTCAGCGTTGACGAATTAATACGTGTGTAACAGCCTTCGCCGCCAACAACAGAATCCTACCACAGGCACGGTCTCGCACCGAGCGTCGAAGGGATTGCTCGCAACACTGTACTTCCCTTTCCGACGAAGGACGCTCGAAGGCATTTTTACAGACGAAATTTCGTAGAATTCTTTTAACATTTAAAAATTACGAGTATTTTTCGAAAAGATCTCCCTCGAGCCCACACTCCTCGACGCCGTCCTCCTTTATGCAAGGCCGCGCGGCCCGGGCGTCAAGGCCTGCGCTGCTCTCGCCCTGCCTCCTGCTAGCAGTGCCGGCAGACTCAGACTGCGAAAGGCAGGCAAACCAAGCTTTGCCTTGCCCTCCAAAATGGAAGGGGCTTTCTTTAGATTCTGACAGGTTTTACTGAATTTAATGCAATGAATTTAGACAGTGTTTCCGAGCTCTCACAGCTCGCTCTCCGATACCTCTTGGCGTCCCCACCGGCTCCTCACCAGCATTCGAGTAACCGTCCTCGGCAGACTCCTCCACCAGCGGCCGCAAACGCGAGTGTTAAGGTTGCGGGACGCACAATCACGGAGGATCGAAGAATCGCATTGTCGTGAGTAGTCCGTCGGTGTTCCGAAGAAACGAGATTACACCTGCAAAGTCTAGGTAAGCATGCCGCCCAGCGTTCTCTAATACCTTCACTGCACCGAACCGATCAAGGAATACAACAAATGTTTTAATGACAGAATGCTAGGAACCTTTTTGTTGAAAAAGCCGGCTGGACATCTTATTCCCAAACTCTTTCGCCCGCGGAGGCTCATCACAGAGTAATCCTAATGAGCATCGACTCACATAGCGCTCTCGAGGCGGCCCTTACAAGCTTCGCCGCAAGCGCGGGGCCCCGCCGCAGGCACTCCACTGAATCCGCCGGCGGGAAGGTCATGGCCGGCAATGCAGCTAGCTTGAAGGAATGCAACTGTGTTGCGACTAAGTACCGTCAAGGCCTGACACACTGTTCCAAAAACAGAATTCAACAGCGGCAAATCCTGCAACCGTGGCCACCGCCTTTACTTCCCTTCGCGCCGAACGGAAAGCAGTCATAGGCAGTTGCTACATGACGGATTTAGTTTTTTAACGGCGGATCTAACTTCGGTAGGCGGAACTGCCGGCACGTTGTCTGCAAAGCGCTTATAGCATCTGCTCACGCCGCCCTCGGACATCCACGTAACTGACCCACTGCGTTGCGATTACGGTTGTACGGAATTCTGTCGAACAAGTGTGGCAGAAGATTCGAGCAGCATTTCGCCACTCAGTGTGTATACATTGGCCCAGCGGTGCGGTGATCGACCACAGATTTAGTAGTACAACTGTTGAATGCCATGTAACTCTTTAGCCCGAATAACCGATGATCAGTAAGGCATAATTACAATTACCCAGTTCAAGTCAAACACGTACAACAGCAGACTTCGCCCACACACTTGTTGTGAAGCGTCTGCTCAGACGTTCCAGCAAAATGGACAAGGTAGGCCACTTAGTCCTGACTCCTTGAATCACTCTTACTTCTACGCGCGGAACGCGGAATCTCTGGACATTCTTCAAGCGATCATACATTATGTGGCATCTCCTCTCCTCGTGATCACTCGCAGCCACTCAACAAGCGGTTAGGTGACACCCAATCCACACCTCACCCGCCGCGCCTTTCGCGTGGTCAAGGCGGGCTTGAGCTAAAAATTGCTGACTGTGACATTTCGCAACAGCCTCTTGGAGGATGTCTCAATCACCCATGCTAATCCGCACGCCTGAAACCCATCCAACCTATAGATTCAACTAGTTCACTACACACTAATCCTACAAGCACAATATGAAGATGGGATCATCCCGCTTTGACATTGGTACTTCGGTATTATAACTTCTGTACGAGTAACCGCGCACTAACAGAGTTGAATTTAGAGCGCTCATTAGAACCATGAACCTTAAGTTCAATTAGCGAATTTGCTACTCTACCATCCATGCGCTTCTATTTCAGTTTCTCACGTGGCGACTTCCAAAGTTCACCTCATAAGTCGTAGCTTCCACCGAGACCCCTACTTCTCATCCCAATCGAGTCACTTTCTTCTGGGCCGCTTCTCAACATTCTTATGGCTCTGGCCGTCGGCAGTCGATCGTCTACCAGTCGTTTTACAAAGTCGCCGAATCCTCCTCCCATGACGCCCCGGATTTGAACACCGATTGCCTACACTCCTACATGCGCATGAGCCGGTCTCATCTCCAAGTCATCCGACCGATAACTTCTGAATTGATAGTCACATAACACAGAGTTGGATAATTGCACCTCTAGCGCTAACAGCATGGTTCAGCACCCACAGCTATCAATCACATACACGCATTGCGTATTTTCGACCGACCCATCATTGAACCTCCCGAGTCACTGAGATGCTCCTAATGTCGCGACATAAAAGTCTCGAACACGACCAACTACCACATTCGCTACGCGCAACGTCTAGCAGCAACACTATTGGACTTCATGTGTTCATAAATCCTACCACTATTCTTGATTTTCTTGCCTTACTCTTCTCTTTTATGCTCAACTAATGTTGACGTCACACCGTGCGCCACAAGCTCGCCCCCAAACCCGTCAGTAACCACATCCACGACAGTGCCTGAAGCCGCTGTTTTGTCGCCGCAACGATACAGGACTGACCCATCAACTCCGTTCGCCCATGTCGCGTAACCCGTTCCACTGTACGAAAGACACCAACTTTCACTTCACTGCTTCGTTTAGGCCAGCCAAACACCGAAATCCCAGTTTCTCTAATCTAACGCTTCT
>BOPP01000007.1:4454453-4479089 GCA_017312745.1 Gryllus bimaculatus | reverse complement strand
CGGCAACTCCGTGTTCTTCACGCTTGTGCGTTTTTAGTCGTCTGCGCAAAGAAGGAACGGTTTTGTTTTTCACAGCGGGCTTGGTAAGTTTCTCGCGTGAAGAGGCAACATTTCTGAAAAAAGGGAAGGAAATCGTGGTTACTGTTAACACGATCTGAAAAACTTATTCAAACTTCATTTACGTCATACGTGCTCGAGTCGTTTTTGCTTTAATTGAAAGACAGAAATATTTCTAAACAAAGTTTAGGTTTTATCAAAAGAGAGTCACCTTATATAAGCGACGCAGCTGATTTGTTATGAATTGGCTGTCCAATGTCCGTAGTGTCAGAAATTTGGACTCGGGAATCAGAGCAGTGTCAAACACATTTTAAAGATTCCAGGTTTCAACGTTTAGAATTATGCGTAAGAAGGTGTGATTTTGACATGAAATACTATGGCAAACAACCGTTCTTATCATCCAAACAATTCTTCTATTATTTCATATTCCCTGATAGGTGATTGCCAATGTCTGTTCGAAACGTACTTGGAATGAAGACACTAAGGTGAATATTATTAGTTTGCCCGTTTATAGAAGATCACGACTTCAGACTGTAGTAAAAGTTTGTGGTGTGGTTCTGTATGTCGAATGAAAACAGTATATTGAAAAAAATAATTTTTGATTCAGTGGCAGAAAAACATTTTTGTTTCTCTATAATGCTTGCTTTTTTAACACTGTGTGGGCCCTATATTGTTGAATTGCTTGTTGATGAGCCTTGCATAATGTTAACAACACCTTATCTGCATTCCCACAACCCACAATATAATTATGTTGAATACTCTCTTAAGTCAATGGGAAGTGTTTAAATCTTAAATTCTCTTTATCGCTGGTATACCTAGTTAATAATTGTCACGAAATATTTGATCCTGCTCTTACATCGTCAATATCGATTTGATGTTGTAGGGCTAATAGGGAGTTCTAGCACAGCAAAGCATTGCAGCAATCAACATCACTATCGATCATCGGCGCACATGACAGATCGTCACTTTTGTGCATGTGCACATGCGCAGAAGATAGACATTGCAGTCGGTTGTTGTTCTTTATGCCGTGCAAAAAGTCCCTAACAACATCCAGGGTTTTATGAAGGGACCGCTTTGATTGCTTATGTTTGGCCACTGCTGGCAACATTACTGCAGGTTTTGCCCATGCACTCATTTCCTCAGTGCGTTCGTTTACAGTTAGTTCATTTGTAAATGGCTTCATCACTATCTCTCGCAATGTAATAGCCCTGCTTGACGTTTATTTGTTTCTCGACCTGTCAAAGTGGACCCTTCTTAGAGTAACTGCTCTATAGGCGAGGCGGATTCAATGGTATGTCGTACCCAAGTTTGTGGGGTCAAACCCGAATGAAGCCGGGGATATTTAAGAGAGAAAAAAACCCTTCGTACCCCTTCCTGTGGAGGAGAAGTAAACCTGGCTGATCCTTGTAGTAGATTTACTGCACGTTAAAATTCTTGAAGCCTAAATTAGGTCTCTGAGCTAAATTCAAATTGCCTATTTCGTCGCCAGAGATGATACCTTCTTTCTCAATTAGATGGTGAATAACTAACTAGAATTAGCTAACTATTTTTTGGACTGTTATTCTTCCCACTGTCCAGCACCTACACATCACTTCTCCATCGAGGGCTTCGCCGACTCCCGTGCAGGATGGCCCGGGCCGCGCGGCGCGCAGGTGGGCGGTGCCGGCGGGCGAAGCGTCTGGCATTGTGATGGGGGCTCGTCTAGCACGGCGCCCTTTCCAGCGATGGGCGCCCAAAGGACAAAAGCACACAATGCACCCGTCCGCCCCGCCCCGCCCCCGCGCCTCCGCTCGCACCTTCCGGACGGTCGCGGGAGTTCGGAGGTTCAGCCACAGCGCGGGTCACTGGACCCGCCTCCGCCGCGCGCTTGGTTGTTCCGACGCCCCGCCCCGAACCGCCCTCCTGTCTGCCGAGCATACGCTCTCGCTGACTGGCCAGGCCGACTCACTACGCCCACTTCACAGCGCCCGCCTCTCGTGGAATCTCGCCCCCTGCTCCAATTTCCGTCCCGTCCCGCCCATCTCGCCCGCTCTCAATACTCGCTCCAAATGCAACCACTCCCCCCGCTCTACTCGGACCCACTCGTCTCCACCCCCTCTCAGCTTTGAGCCTACCCCGATCAGCGCTCGCCCCGCCATCCGCTTATTCTCGCGCGACTCGCTCACCGAACATCAACGTCGCCACCCCCCGCTTCAGCCTCCACCCGCTCAGCCTCTCCTCGCTCAGCCCGGCCCTGTTCAGTTCTCGCCCCACTCGATCATCCGGCGCTCGCTCCGTCACCGCTCCGGTCAGCCCTACCCCGCTCAGCCATTGCGCCGCTTACAATCCCGCCCACCCAGCGTGCGCCCCTCCCGCACCGCTGCTCCAACCCGGCTCCACTCATCCCCCGCGCCACCCCGTTTAGCCTTGCCCCGTTTCGCTTATCCTCGCCCCGCTCAGCCACGCCTCGCTCAGCCTTCATCCGCTCCGCTCAGCCCCGCTCCAGAAAACCTCACCTAACGAATTCCACTTTGTCTGTGGAAGTGCATGCACTCACTTTCCCTCTCTGCTCCTCCCGGATTCTCCCGGCCCGCTTCTTTCACCCTTGATCTCCTTTGCTGGTCCTGGCTCGATCCCCTCGCGGTCCGTCCCAGCCCCGTTCTGGGTCCACCCGGCTTCTCGTGGTCTCTTCCTGGGCCCATTCCAGAACCATTCCTGCTCTATACCGCGTCTCAGTCCTTCCCTTCCCTCTCCCCGACCTTTCGGCCAACGTCTCCCGCTGTGACTAGTCTTGCTCAGTCCCGCCCCCCTCTGTGCTCTTCGCCCCACTTGTCTCCGCGCCGATTCGTCCTTCTCCGTCGCGCTCTGGTCTTCACGTCCGCAAGTTGTTTCGCCTTAACCACCCCGTTCTAGAATAACATTTGTATTCGCTGCACCACGTCCTGATGTACAATATGTTCTCTGCCACCTTTCCCTCTCCGCAAGGCCCGCTCTCGCATGCTTGCCAATCTCCTCCCCGCTCCGCCCCGTTTTGATTTGCCCGACTTTCCCCGCATTGGCTGGTGGAAACCGCTCCTACACGGTTCTTTTCGGGTCTGCCTGACCTGTTCTGTCCTGTCCGGTCCTGGGCAGTTCTTTCCGATTCTGCCCGAACCCCCTCACCAGTCCTTACTCTCTCAATCACCCCCGTCTCTCCACACTCTCCCGGCCTTTCTCGTCCCTTCCTCGCTCTTCCGGGATCTTCTCGGCTTCTTTCAGCGAATTCAGGCCCTTCCTACACCGCCTAGACCTTTTTCTACCTTTCCTCGCTTAGCGTGAGCTGCTTTGCTTCGTCCCACTCGCCTCCGCCGTCACCGATTTTCTCGCTCTCCGCACTTCCCGCCGCCTTCCGCTCGGTCGCTCCGGGCGGTGCGAAGGGGTCAAGGTGGGCGGTATTTAGGGGCAACCGCTGTGAAATTGGGCACCATTTCCTTCGGGCCATTCTCATCCTGGATTAATGGCGACCGCACAGAGAAGTAAAACACGGGGATGGGAAGGAACGTTATGAAGAGAGATGGATATGGAAAATGAAGGAATGGCAGGGAGTTGGGAAAAGTACAGAAATGAAAGGTCATAAGAGGATGACATTGGACGCTTAAGAGTGGAAAAAAGGGGGGCGAGACTAGGTGATTAAAAGGATATATATATAAGTTGAAAATCCAGAGAAATGAGGTTTAGAATAAACAGCGACATAACGCATTTATTATTATTATTATTATTATTATTATTATTATTATTATTATTATTATTATTATTAAAATTAAGTATAAAAATGTATTTCGTACAGTTCCTGAAGATGGAAACAAATGTTTTCTGAATCGTCGTACATGTAACAGATATGTAATCATGTGAAATAAACATGTTTTCAAATGGGAGTATCTATAATTATTGTTATTATTTAATGGAAACTAATTTTTCAATCTTAAAATGTGAATAATTTGTTCATTCTAAACAATTCCTCATTTTTCATGGATGGTGTTTTTTGTTTTGTTTACATCAACCTCTGTTTCGCTCCGCGTGTAATAGGTTCAATGACCTGGAGGTTCATTGTTTGTGGAATAAGGTCCATCACTATTAACTCAAGTCCCATAGCACAGATCCGAGTGAAGAACATCGCAGACAGCCTCTTCATTAACCGCGAGCGATAAATCATATTTGCGCCGACGCTTTGTTGGAGGCGGGTGCATTCTGCGAAGAAAGCTGCATTCCATACAAGGCCGTCGGCTGATGCTGACTCACGTTCCATTAGCAAGGACGCAAAGTTGCAGTCAGGCCAGACGCCACTTTGCTGGGAGGGAATGTACTAAACATTGCTTTTGATTCTATCGGGTAGTACTTCTTGACAGGAGTGCATAAGAAATAAACAGTTGTATGTTCTTTTTTATAAAAATTTCGAAATGTTTACGTGGTGATTGGATGTATATCGTGCATATTTATCCTATCAATTCATTGCGAAGAGGAGCGAATCTAAATGTTGGTAGTGGTACGTTGGGGACGAATATACTTTTTTTACTCCTATTTTTACTGATTCGTAGAAAGTGGACAGTGTTTACATCGGGGCTGTAGGAATTATAGAAAATACTTGAACTTTCAATCTCACAGTTTATAGGACAAGTTGATAAAATAACATCCTGGTCTTCTGGTATTGGAATTTGCAATGCAGGAAAATACGAATGCAATATTCATAAAGTAACAATTTTTATTCTTGATAATTTTTCGTATTGTACTGAAGCTTTTTTGTTTTATATTGGTACTTTCTCTCCTCTTTTTTCTTTATTCTTGTTTATTCTATAGTTTTTCTTAGTTACTATATGTGAATGAGACGTTTATACTCGGCCTGAAATTGGATTTATTGGCTAAATAATAAAATACCTTTATTGTTAGCACGCTAAAAGTGCACAAAGTCTACTTAACATCCTCTGTTCTTTAACTAAATGGGTCAAAAAAACCAACAAAATTAACACTTCTTGAAGTAGATTAACATAACAATGTTTTCATGTTTGAGCGAGTAACCAACATTTCCAAAATATTTTTTTTCGTTTTTTGCTGTTACAAAATATATTTGAAACAAATTAATGTTCAAATCTCCAAGTCGGCAATCTTAGTTTCACCATCAATGACACTTATTACAATTCTTTTTAGTATTTATATTTAATTTATATTGGAATTGTATTAATCTAATTCTCTTTTAAGTAAAATTAAATTAATTGGTGTAATACTATTGTATGAATGATGAAACAAAATACTTTGTTGTCTTGGATATGTATCTCCTATTAAAAATTTACACTAAGAAGTTAACACTTACTACTTAAAATGTACAATATTGCATATGGCCATAGTTATTCAGCATATATACCTATTCGATCTAACGTGCATTTTAAGTTTAGTTTATTTTGAACACGAAAAGGTACTTTGCGGAATAACATGTAGAATAACCTTAAATTGTTAAATGGCACCGAATGATAAAGCACATTTAAGACTTTGTGGAGTTAAACAACGACCCATAAAATCTAGATCTCTGCCGTTTATATCTGTCAGCAAATTCTTTTGTTTATTAAAACTTCACTTAGCTTATTCTTTGCACAAAGTGAGCTATTATGAGTACTAAGGCTTACCTCTGCCTAACATTAGCATAATGCGTACGAGATCTCAAGCATATTTTCCGCCGAGGGTTGTGAGTCAGTTGTTCTGTCCTCCGCCTGTTTCACTAGTTCCAACATCGAAGCCCGTTATGCTTACGCGGGCAGGCTCTGTCGCCGATTGTCGCGCTCAGGGTCGTCCGCGGTCGAGTCGTCAGTCTGTGCTAGGAGGAATATACGAGGCGAGCGAACAAGGCAGTGCGAGCCCCGCGGAGACGTTGCACAGTGTGTCATGTAGTGAGAATAAAATACATTATTGCTCCCCGTTGTCTCTCATCTTAAGGTTGTAAGTTCGTTAGATCGACCACGGTAAAGTACCCTCAAAAATACTTTAAATAAAAGTAAAATATGCCGATCCGGGTGGCCGAGGTCGCTAAGGCAGTAGTGCCATAGCGATCTGGGACCGGAGGATCACGGGTTTGAGTCCCGCCTGGTTTATTGTCTTCGTCCTTTCACCCCCTATCATCATCATATCGTGCCATCCTCATAGTTACCATACCATTACTCGCAATAGTGGTTGCTAATGACCTAGAAGTTAATACGACCTTAAATAAGGGGTAAAAAGTTGAATATCTGTTATTCAAGATGATGAAAAAAACGTTTACTCTTACGGACCTATTTTTTTTTTAATAAAAGGAAGTTTAAGTTGGTACAGGCTCTAATGGAAAATTTTCGCGGGCACAGGTTTTTCTAAGCCATAGGAAACGTCATACGGGAAAGTACCTTTTTCTTTTATTCAACACATGATCAATTTTTTGAGGAATAAGATGGTATTGAATGAAACATAACTCATCGGTTATTCTGAGGGGTAAAAGACCAAACACTGCTGCGTAATTCTTCGCAATCGGATGTACTGGCTCTTGGTCTAGGATTTATACTGGAAATACTAGAAAAATCGTCATAGCTGAAAATGATGTATCACCGACAACCACAAACTATTTCACTTTCAGTTTAAACATTGTGGACTAATATTCAACGTGGAAAGAAGGAACGTCCGGGCGCCGAAGTCCACTAACCTTTATTAGGTATTGCCTACATATGAAAATGAAAAATTATACACGAGACTAAATCCAATAATATAGAACAAGTTCTCTATACTTTTCTGTTAACTATTCATTAATAATTATTTAAATGCTCCGTTTACGTTTACGAGCAGCTGGATATAATATTTTGGTGTACGAAATGGTTGAGTGGTTGACTAGTTACTGGCACGAATATGCCACCGTAACTGTCGATGTCAAGGCAGAAGAAGATATCTTTGGTTGACTAAATATCTACCCTTTCCTTCTCGTTGTACCATCCTCTCCCCTTAACTGACTATCTAAAGAGATCTCCAGTTAACTGACTATCTAAGCGGTTTATGATTGTTATTTTAATGTAAAACGATACTAAGTTGGTCACGTTTTTTTTCTTTTCAGTTCAAGATCGTGGACTTATTCAAACTTCGGAATGTACTGCTCTCATTTGTTTCCTCGTGCATTCTACGCTCTCGCGGTGTACTCGGTTTTGAAGTTACTTATGCGATAAAGTCACACCACGTCGCATTTTTTGACATGATTCTAAAACTGTTGAGCATCACTGAAGATCTCTTCCCTTCGCGAATTCTATGACATTGTCAGCCAGATGGGTTGATATGCCAGTTAATAATGTCTCCAAAGTGTCAGTTCAATTAATGCAGTTTGATGTTAAATATTAATTGATAGGTTAAAATGCTAAGGGCAGTAGTCCTGTAAGTGTAGTACATACTATATCGCGCGAAGGAGGGTTGTTGGTGAGATTTCGGTCGGCCAACGTGGGATGTTTCGGACCGATATGCCCAATTCCTGCAAACACGTGCTATGGGCATATTGACCTTAACGACGTTTTACGACGGCGTCCGGAAGCATCGCCTATCGGCAAAGGTCTGTTTCTTTTGATTCTGTCGGTTCCATTAGCTGGAGAGTCAAGTTCGCCTGTAATACCAAGGCCATCTTCAATACATGAGGAATATCTTGAGCATGCTTTTGGCATGTGTTTCAAACAATGAACTGCGTAGTTACGAGTACATTCGACCGATTTCAGGAGCAACATTCCAGTGCTTTTCGGTAAAAAAATGAGTCGGACGATTTCGCTCACAGTCGTGCGGTAGCCAGCGACAGCTATTTTGGGTACACTGTGAACGGTAGCCAGCGAAATGGTCCGACTTATTTCATTCGAAAAACATCCTAATGTTGCCCCCAATATTCTGAATATTCCCATAATTCCACCGCTCATTGTTTGAAACATGCCAGTAGCATGATTAAGATATTCCTCATATTTTATTATTATTAACTTGATTTGCCACATTGGACCGCTTGAGTCGTTCCACTTCACTTTTTACTGTTCATGGTCGACTGTCGAAGGTATCACCTTGAGGTGGGGATACATCCTCGAGTTACAATTCTGAATGTTATTCAGAAAGGTGATAATGAGAGATGGAGGATGATGGATGATAGGGGGGGTGAAAGGACGATCACAATACAACCATGCCCGAGGTGGGACTCGAACCCGCGATCTTTCGGTACGAGATCGCTACGGTACTACTGCCTTAGCGATCTCGGCCACCGGATTGGCTTATTCCTCATATATTGAAGATGGTCTTGGTATTACAGATGGCTGGAGCCATACAGCAGTATAGCTCTGAAGAAGGCCGAATGGCCGAAACGTCAGAACAATTGATCGAGATGCGGCTCATCCCGAATAGCCAAGAATGCATTGACTCCGTCCGCGGAAGCCTAGTAACCCACTACACTTACGGGACTAACAATATTAAAACGTGACGTGCCCGGAATCAATTAACGAATCAATGAATTGGTGTTGGTGCCGATGAATGAACCGCGGACGCGGGACCGGGTTCGAATCCTCATGTCCTCGTGGGTGGGCGCACGGCCCACCGCGCGCCGCGCCGCGCTGCCCGGCCGGACGCGCGCGCGCGCGCTTTAGGAAGCGCGAACAGACCAGTTGGGTTCGCTTCGCTCGCCGGGATGCGGGCGCCGCTCCGGCTGCTCCATAATGGAAGGCGCGCGCCGCGGGCGTCGCCAGCGCTGCCTCGCCTCTCGGCCTCGGCCTCGCGGGCGACGAGGAACCGGCGGCTGCTTAGGAATGCATTGCGTCGCCAGCGTCGGTGTTCAGAGATGAATTGCAGCCGACGACAGCCGACGATCTACGACAAGGGACAACCGGCTTTGCTTCCCCTCGATACGAAGGGTTTTTAATGAAGGATTTACTCATTTCAATGAAAGAAAACAATCTTGGCCATCCGGGATGAGCCGCGTTTCGGTCAATTGGGCTGACGTTTCTGACGTCTTTAAATGAAATCAATGAAAGAAATTCGACGTTATTCCACGATCCTGTAGCAGGTTTCTCACTGCGACCTCATAGCTGACTGTTTTCGCGGCATCCTATCAGAACCGCAAAGAAATGGTGGGTCTGTGGCGACCGATGCGTAGGTTGACGAATTAATTGTGTCAACTTTCGAAAACAAATTAGACAGGCACGTCTGCGAGGTGAGATTGTCAACTTTACTTCCTTTCCGAACGAAGGCGCTCGAAGGAGTTTTAATGACAAATTTAGAATTCTTTTAATTTAAAAAAATTAGATATTTTTCGAAAAATCTCTCGAGCAACTTCCTCATGGCGTCCTCTTATGCAAGGCGCGCGCCGCGGGCGTCACCTGCGCTGCTTCGCCTCGTCCTTGCAGTGCGGGACTCAGATCTGCGACAAGGGGCAACAAGCTTTGCTTCCCCTCAAAATGAAGGGTTTTTAATGAAGGTTTTACTAATTTTAATGAATGAATTTAGACATTGTTCCGAGCTCTCACAGCTCTCTCTCCGATATCCTCTTGGCGTCCTCACGGCTTCCTCACAGCTCAGTACGTCCTCGGGACGTCCTCACAGGGCCGCAAAGGAGTGGAAGGTTGCGGGCGACAATACGAGGATCGAAGAATGCATTGTGTGAGTAGCGTCGGTGTTCAAAAACGAATTACACCTGCAAATCGGTAACATGCGCCATCGTTTTTACTTCCCTGCCGAACGAAAGAATACAAAGGTGTTTTAATGACGGAATTAGAATTTTTTGTTGAAAAAATGTAGATATTCCCAAACTCTTTCGCGGAGGCTACACGACGTCCTAATGGCATCCTCACTACGCTCTCGAGGCGGCCTTACAAGCTCGCAAGGGGGTGGAAGGTCAATGGCGGCAATGAGCTAGTTGAAGAATGCAATGTGTGACTAGCGTCGGTGTTCAAAAACAAATTACACCGGCAAATCTGCAACGTGTGCCACCGTCTTTACTTCCCTTCCGAACGAAAGCGTACTAAGGAGTTTTAATGACGGATTTAGTTTTTTAACGGATTAATTTAGGCGTTTCTCAAAGCGCTTCATAGCAGTCTCCTCACGCCCTCGAGATACGAATGACGTGGATGTACGGACTTGTCAAAGGAGAAGATGTGAGAGACTTTGTGTGTATATGCCCAGGGTGGAAAATTATGAAACTGTGTGAATGAATGATTAGCCCGGAAGACGATAGTAGATAATTAATTAGTAAATCAAACGACACAGTTCGCAAAATTGTTGAAGCGTTCTCAGTTAGCAACATGCAGGTATGCAAGTCCTGGATTTGAACTCTTTTAGCGGAGGAATTTGGACATTCTTTCAAGCGCTACATTGTGGCATCCTCTCTGTGATCATGCAGCACTCAAACAGTCGTTAGGGAAACAACGGTTGCGTGCGGTAAGCTGAAAATTGTTGAATGCATTGTGTGAAGAATGCTATCAATGTCCGCGCCTGAAAAATCAATTATAATATATACTAAATACTAAAGAATGAATGGAATCGTTTACATTGTATTCGTATTTATAAATGTAGGTAAAGAAGTTCTTACGTATATAAAGAAGTTCTTACGAAATTTTGTATATCATAGCCTTTATCATTCTCACGGCGACTTCAAGTCATCCTCAAGTTTATCTCAGGACTTTTTCAAGTCATTCTTTGGCGTTCTCAAATTGTGAGTGCGTTCTGAAGTTATCGTTAAGTCGTTTTCAAGTCATCCACATGGCGTTGCCATGTAATTCTATGGGCGTTATTAAGTCATCGCAAACTCTGATTGATACGCATACAAGTGATTGATTAACAGACTCAACACACACTTCAATACATACGCATGCTATTTTACGACACATCTGCTGACTGTTATTCGGAAGACCACTACATTCGTGAAGCAAAGTCGCACAAATATTGGAAATATTTTCATAATCTACACTATTTTGATTTTCCTTTGCTTAATCTCTTTTTTATGCAATAATGTGTTGCGGATCTCCCAAAGACAAACCAGACGGAGCGGTTTTGTCGGAACGGTAGGCTGAATCAACTCGTCCATTGGTAACGGCGTAGTAAAGAACAATTTAATTTACTCCTTTTGCGAACCGACCGGTCAACCTCCACGGCCGAGGCTCTACCATCCGCTCGGTACAGTGGGGCTGCGTATTGAATATCTACCATATAAATGGAAAGGTGAGTGGCATCCAACATTCTTTGTACGGTGGGATTTTTCCGCAATTACACCTTGTGTATATCTGCAAATCACGACCATGTGCTGATGAAATTACTATTTATATAAAAGGATGTTGTTCAATATCAATGAAAACCATTTCAGTTAGCCAACGTTTGGAAATAGATTATTGTGTTTTTTCAACAGAATATTTCTTTGAATTTCTATGAAAGAAGAAGCAACACGGTTTACTGTCATAATATATCCAATCAATAGAAGACAATAAGCAACACAGGAATGTTCGGTTCATTTTTTAAATATTATACACGCTGCCCAGAATCCGGAAGCCGCCAGATATGCTCAGAATCACTTCGGGTGCACTTATAATATTCGTATATCAGGTGTACTTATGAAAATCGTACGCATACTATAACAGTTCAGCCCTATTTGAAACGGTTAATAGTCGTTCTGCATGGAGTATTTCGATAGGATGGTTCGTTTGTTAGTGATTCCCAGCTCATCAACTGCCAAGGTTATTAGTTTCGTAAGCGTAGTGCAGGTTTTTTGTTCGAGAGGTGGCGGTGACCTTGGCCCCTGGATGGCTAGATCCGACTTCAACCTACCGTCGGCTAGCGGCGTTTTCCACAGTTAGGTATCTCCCTCCAAGAGGGCGCCGCCCCAGCCCCAGATAACATTTACTCCCTAGGGATTAAAAATTGTATCCCTCGATTACTTTACAATATAAACAAACTACACACATGAGTAAAAATTTATCTATTTGACACAAGGTATTTGTACTTCTTTGCTTCCTCATAGCAATGAACGACCAAGACGTCATACACTTTCTTGTGCATTAGATTTCCAATAACTTCATTAGCAGCGTCAGGTATGCTTTTAGGTTTAGAATGGCCACCATTAAACTATTCACTTATCCCGAATTTTAAATTCCATTACTTAATATTTTAAATACATTTCTGAAACTATTATGGTCGTGAAAAAAATGGCATATACACCTCCGGAGAGAAATTATTAGTCCCTCAGTATAATTGTGGCTACAATTACACCTTGGAGAGAATAATGCATTTATCTCTGTTGATGTACAATAGACTATTCATTTGTGGGAGTGCAAAACCTAAGTCCATCCCGTCAGACCTGTCGAGGATGTGCCTTTTATAAAGCTACATTCAGTCCATAAAAATCCCAAACGGCTTAAGGAAAATCTCAATCGGCAAAGAAAACGAAAAAATATAAACATTAAGAATTTACAAGTTAAATGGGACCGACCATTTTGGAGGGGGACATCGTAGATTTTTGTTAAATAATAAACATATTTGTTATTATTTTTATTATTTATGTACGGTATGTATGTTACTATACAATATCATTGTTTAAGTAATTATATAACTCGAACGTAATTAAATACTTCAATCAATTTTACTAAATAAAGGAAGGAAAACGGAAACTCTCGGCCTTTAGGAAGTGGCCATGGTCCCCACGGTTTTAACGCGCCCCTCCTCCTGGACCCGCCAGTGATACAAGTTCAATACAATAACAATAAGATGAAAAACCATTGCAAGACGACATTAAACTTTTGTCCAGTTTTTCGCTCCCTTCGCCCACTGCGCGTCGGCGGCGTCGGCGTCCTAGACGAGGTCTGGGTTCGCATCCCGCCGCCGCCGCCAGAAGAACCCGCCCCCGGCGCGTTTCCTATTAAGGGTCGAGCGCTTCCTTCCGACCGCTCTCTGCGCCGCGCCGCTCCCGCCTCCTCTGTCGCCGCCGCCGCCGCCGCCGCGCCGCTGCGGGCTGCCTGCCTCCTCGGCCTCAAGCCGCCGCCAACGCAGCTATTGTACGCGCCTGCAGGATGCGCCATTGTGGGCGGGTTGCGCCTTGTAGACACTACGAACGGCAGGACGCGTTTGCATACTTGGTGGCGCGGGGCGGCGGTGAGCGACTGCGGGCCTTCAAGACTACTACATTGTGTGTGACTGAGGAGGTGCGCCCCCCCCCGTGGGGGAGATACCTGGAGAGGGAAATACTCGGCAAGCGAACTTACAGGTCGACGCGGAATCTCACTATTCAGTGGGTGAAGGAATCGCTGCGACGTACCGGAATATAGCATTCACTACACTAACAGTATTAATGACCGTAGTAGTTAACGTGCCCGTAACATGAAGCAATCATTGTACTATACGCGCAAGTTTTCTTGATATTCTATACGTGGGGATGCGGTGAGAAGAGAGCTGACGGCTTAAAATGGTACGTGCCGTTCCGAGTAGAATCTAAGTATCTCGCGATTCAGCGATGTGTGAGGTCTAGAGAGCTCGTGTATGAAGAAAACTTGAGCGAGTAATAGTCTGTACGCGTAATCATCTTGCAGTGAATCCACCAGTCGTTTAGTGTGCGTGTTCGTTTAGCACAAAATGCGTTAAAACCGGACGTGTAAAACTGCACGCCTTCGGCATTGGTTTAAACACGAGACGTGCATCCCGAACGTGTTTAAGTATCTGTACTTGTGAGGATGAGGCGTGTCGGGGTGTCATCTGTCTAAATTACTGTTAACCTACTGCAGGTTGCGCGACCAACCTACTTCAAATGCACGTGACTATAGCAGTTACAGGTTACGAACGTGTTCGTTAGGGACGTCACTACCAAAACCTAGACAACCCGGGATTGTCAGGGGGAGTTTTAATGATGAGGAACAAGTCAGAGAATTTTGTTGGTGGTTACACGTTTTGTATATTTACATATTTATTTTGAAGTTCCTTCCACTTTTAAAAGTTCCATGGCGGTCGTTTTCTTTTCTTGTGTATCTGATGGTGCGTTATTTGCAAAGATGTTAATAATATAATTTATCAATGAATTATCATCGCCCATACAACTACGAGATCTTTGTTTATTTCCCGATCTGAGTTCTTTGGTCACTTTGAATAATTTATAATGCTGCAAATCAGTTTTTCATCAATCTAGTTGGAGGGGTAATCAATTTTATAATTAATCAAAATATTGAGCCTTAATGTGTTATTGTTCTACTAGACGATTGTAGATTATTAGCCTTTGAATAATTCCCGACTAAATATAAATATATTATATATTTTGCTATTTTTTGCTAACGTTTCTTCTCTCCTCAAATTAGTTTTAGATACATTGTTTGTCACAATTTCTTTATTTCATTGTACTTCGAATTTGGCTACCAATATTGAACGTTGACTGTTAAACCCTTGACAGTGAACGTATAACTAGACTGTTTACCTATTAGCGATAAAACATTCTTGTAAGCATTACTACCATTATCACAATTTCAATTTATCTTGTTGATTTTAAATTTAGCAAATTAAGCAATTGAATTTTCGTGGCAAATTTGAATGTCATAGAAAATCCGAACATAAATATTGGGGCATAGATGTTTAAATTTTTAGCATGTTTGACGAAGACAATAAATATTATAGATTATAAACTTAAATACTTCAAACATTTAGGGCTAAATATTATGCGCGGTGCTAAAATAACTATGTATGTTATTAAGTTTCGAAAAAAATATAATGTTTCCCAAATGTTATTATTCCCAAAAAGTCAGACAGTTGAATGACCTACATAGATCGTTTTACAATGTTGCTCTGAAACGTGCCTTCCTAAGCTTTTGCCCTCACCCAGCCGCTCGTTCGTGCATCACGTGGCAACGTCGCCTCCGTGACTGTGCCGACTCTCCCAGTGCCCTGGAGCACCGCGGGCTTCCTCCTCGTCATTGTTTACGTAACGAGGTGTCAAAAGAATATACTGCTCCGAAGATGATTCCATCCCACGATCACACAATGGATGCAGCGAGGGCGGTAGACGCTGCGGCAGCCGACAGCCCTGTTTCCAACACGAGCACCCGTGCTTCCCGGAGCGATTTCACACTAGCACAGATACATGGTGCACCATTATAATACTCATTTATAACCAGAAGACGTCACGAATGAGTTTAGTGCACGCCACGTCGCTCGTTGGGAAATGCATATTTTCTACGCGCCGGCAGGTTGCCGTTATACTCCGTTACAAACTAGGCGCTGGGTAAGTTATGTTGTAGGAGTCTCTACGCAGAAAAAACCTTATTGTAAGTTGACGTATACACTAAGAATTATGCGAAGGGTTACTAATTTATACTGGCGTGTGCAGATTTAAAAAGACATGAAAATTGCTTTACGGACAATCAGGGATTTCTACGAAAAATCTTTAAGGATTCTGCGAATAATAATGATCTCTTCCTTAATCTTCAATTCATTGTACACATTAATGGCTGTTCTGGAATTAGATACCTATTTTCGTGGGTATGTTGGCGAGACAAAATATTCGGTTTTGTGAGTCCAAAATTTGAATATCCTCTATAAATCTTGAGAGAAAGCGAAAACAAGTATTATTAATTAAGTGTCGTTTCCATTTCGATCTAATACTATTTTCTAAGAAATAATTTCTTTAGCCTAATTTTTTCTCGAAGGTTTACTCCAAATCTTCGTCCAGTTTTCGTCTAAAAATTACTGAAAAGATGTTTATTTCAAGTAACAAAACCTACGTTCAAAGTATGTATGAAATGAATTTTATTTTAAAAAAACAAAACAGATGACTAAAGAAATTACTAGATGAAAGCTAAAAGTGGATGTTAACAAGAAATGTATTGGGATGGGAGTTTTGAATATATTAGTGTGTGTCTGGGGGGTAGATTAGATCATGTCGAGAAGTAACAAAATTGGTCCTCTTGAATGTAGTGTATGGAGATCTATATTATACATTCAAGTCTAAATAACATTATTTGGTAGCAAACTCCTCTACTGAAAATCGAGATGTATCTATCATAACAGTGACTTCCACATCATTGCTGTAATTTAACGCAAATTATAACGACGCGTTATGTAATACTTGCGGAGATGCCTCTGAACATTTATGCAAAGAAAAAAATGTAATCGAACCGCAGTTTCTTTACGCAGTTTCCTTTAAACAAGCCTTGTTTCTGAAGCTTAAGCTGATCTGATACAGAATGCCTCCTCCACCAATGGCTCCGTCGTAAGCAAACCGTTCTAGAGATGTTTCTACAAGGTTGAAAGTAAACGATAAATTTATTTGTGTTTGTTTTAAGTCGGGACCGGGATAACGTAAGGTAAGAGAATGTTTGGAAGAGAATTCTGAGTTTACGCCAAGATGCTGTAAACTTCACTATCCTAAATTTACGTTGTAGGTACGTAAATTTACCATCCATGTACTTTGCGTGGTAATGCACGAGATTCGTGAGGAGTTAATCTCTGTGGCAAAGAAAGATTCTCTACGAGTCTCCTATATCTCGGGGTAAAATAAATAAAATTCTTTTAGGTAAATTCATTTACTTAGCTCAAGTGCCTTTATTATTTCAAGATACTCCCATTTCGTCAGTAAATTTAACCCTGTTCATCTAACCTAATACAGGTCACTGGATTCAATTGAGAGCATTATTTACGTACTTTTAATCACGAACTGTTTTTTCTTTTCCAAGGCAAAAGACAGGAATAGGTATGAGCACAGGGAACTTAGGGATGGGGTGGAGGTTGGGGCTATGGTCCTTTTTGAAAACTTTGAAACAGGGCACCGCGGCCACACATATTAAAACATTTTATATTCGTAAATATGTTAAATTCCTGATAAACATTATGTACAAACTGTGGAATGTGTGGTTACATATTACAATTTGACTAACCGCTGGGCACGTTAGTGTATTCTTCTACTGTTACTATATATCTGTTGGTTTGTATTGACTTAATGATCAGTGATTCAAAAATTGAAACATTTGGACGTTTTATTCAGTAGGATGCGTTGACACTTGTGCTGCAGTCATTATATCGTTGACTAGCTATGGCTGTGTTTTAATAACATACATTCTTATAAAATATCAAATTAGCGAAAAATTACCTGATATTATTCGTGAATACATATAATATAATATACATATATATATATATTATATATTAATATAGTATATAATATTATATTGAATTGTTGAATTTTAACAAGCCCTGTTTTATGAACTTCGCGAGTTTTCGTCACCACCAACTTCGGCCTCCACCCTCTGCCTCCGCCACCGCTCGCCCTCTCCGTCTTCTCCCCGCCTCTAAATGCCACACTCGCTCCCCTCCACGTCCGCCCCCCCTCCGCTAGGCAACTGCCTTCAGTAGATGGCGGACGCGTCGGTTAGAGCTAAGCCCGGCGGGACGACTGGCGCGACCGCGCGTGGTCGAAGCGGATTTGTATGCCGCGGGCGGTCGCGAGCGGCGCGACGCGACCCAACGCCGCGTCATGTTTTATGCATGGGAAGCTCTCCACTCCCCTACCCTCCCACCAGCTTCACGGCGGTACACTAGCTCCCCGCACCTGCCGTGCGCCGCTCCGCGCACCGCTCCGTCACTACCCTTTGTTTTCTCCCCCGCGAGTCTCTGCTCCGTCTTTCCTTCGCTCCGCCCCGCTCCACCCCTCTACCGAATTGTCTACAGCACCGTCCTGCTGTCCTACCCTATAATTCACGCACTCCCCTTCCACCCCCGCCCCTCATCCCACTCGTCCCGCTCTGTCCTCAGCCTCGTCACTGCGTCTGTGGCCTTCCATACCCGCGTCGCGCCCCGTCTGTGTCGTCGGCCGCACGTCCATCCGCCTGCAATCCCTCCCCCCTCCCGCTCTGAGCTCCCACTTCGGGCCTCTCCATACCGCTCTGCCGCCGTCCCGTCCGTCCCGCCTGCCACAGCTCTCGCATCCCGCTAGACCCCGTCCCTCCAGATCCCAACCAGTTCCGCACTGTCGTGCTCTCCATTCCCGCTCGTCCCGTCCATCCGTCCCACGGTCACTCGTCGATCCCCCGCTTTGTACAGCGTCGTTGTCCACCCGCTCTTTCCGCTCGCACTGGCTTCCTCTCATACGTGCCGTAATACTCCGCATAACTAGTCCGACTGTCGGAATGCTCCGGCCTCCCCGAAGTTGCAGTTTCGATGAGCTTCTTCTATACCGTCGCCCGTCACGTCGTCCCCTTCGGCTCCCGCTCCTGTTCCTGCATCCGTCTACCCGTAACTGCTTTCCCTCTCTCCCGCTGTCCAGTTCTCCTCGCTCGCCCCCTTATTAATAGCCGTCGCCCTCTCCTCGTCACCGCCACGTCACCCTGCTACGCGCCGTCCTTCTCGCAGCTCCGTGCATGATGCTTTTTTTTCCGATAGTTTTGGATGACTTAATGCAACTTATCAGTTGTAGAAATCACGTAATGCTATTTGAATATGAACCTCACTCTAAGTCATTTAAATTCTATTGATATAATACACATCTACAGAAAAGAAAACGTCAGTTGTTGTAGGACCACAAACATTTGTTAACAACTTCATCCTCAAATGTCTCTTGAATATCGTAATGTTTATCTTGATAGCAATGAAATTCTTTTATGACACTAGCTCCTGCCTTAACCGTAACCTTCCTCTCCTTACCTTCTTCAGCTTTTTGTTATAAATGTCACTTCATCTTGCGCAGAGTTCGTTGACTCTTTTCTACTCTGCTCATCTTCCACTTCGTCTTGAGGTGCTTGCCTCCTGCATTTACTGTCTCCTTCCTTCCATCCCCTCGATTTGTAACCCCCTTTTTCCACGCAAGAGACCTGTCATTGCACCTTCATCTTCTCAAATCAAACCAGTCAACTTTCGGTTTTCTACATCTGCTTTGTCCTCTATGAACTTGTATACCCTCCCTTCAGCTCAAGATCGTAACATTGATCGAAACTAGCTCCGCGATTCAGTTCTCTCAGAATGTTTGTTGATTATTTTGTTTTCGAGCTATTAGTCAAATCAGAATCTTGTTTCGATTTTGTGAGAAGTAAGTTAACTTCTGGTGTTTCTTCTTGTGTTTCTCGCAGAAAAATGGACTTTATACTCAGAAATGATGGATCGGGGCCTCACTGAGCAGTATGTTTCTGACTACGTTCATTTTCTTTTTTGATCGACGATTGGCTTCACTTTGGCAATTTCTCTTTTCTGAATGATTTCGCACAATTCATCATGATAATGCTTAAAACATAAATGATATTAAATTTGCCATAAGCTACAACCTCCCCTATTTCCGGAGCTTCTGCCCGCAAGCTCCCTTGCGCGTATACCGATTATGGTCCGTATTGGAACGGTAGTGTAAGCTTCCCGGAAGCCCTCCATGGGAAGATGACTGATGACGTTTAGGACGTAAGCGAATTATTCGGGTGGGTCGGTCGGGTCGAACGGGTGGGTCGGTCGGGTCGGTGTCGGTCGGTCGGGTCGGTCGGTCGGCGTCGCCGATCGGGCGGATTGGATCGGCTCGGATCGGAGCGGGTCGGTGGAGGGCTGTGCTGGGCGAATACAAGGAGGAATTGCGGGGCAGGGACGGGGCAAGGACCGAATGTGTAGGTCGCGGCTCTGAGTCTCTGAAAGTGATCAGGAAACCACGGATACTGATCGAGCGGTCTCCTTACAATACGAATTTCGCAGGACGCACACACTCATCCATTCTAAACAGCGTTTTTTGGCGTGAGATAATCACTTGTGCTTCGCTCTTATATATTACATAACTTCTGTGCTCTTGTTCCATTGTCATATTTCTTGTGTTGGCATTTGTATTGAACTTTTAATTCTAATTGTACTTTTAAATTTTATATTTGCTTTACAATTTTATTTAAATTTATTAGTAGAAGAAACAGTTTTAATTGTATATGTGTATTATTTATGACTACCTCATGATTGCGGGCATATTGAGTTGCAAAGAGTATTCGTTAGTGATTTAAGCATTATAATAAATAATCTGTTATAAATAAATTTGTGTATAGATATCGTTCTAACTCCCCTAAGATCCCTCTGTATCTACAATATCTTGTCAACAATCACTTGATTGGTTTAATTACGGTCAATTTTTATTTAAGCCAAAAGCGTTGCCGTTACCGTATGTGGCGACTTCCCAATCAATGATTCCCATCCGTCAAGTCATCGCACTTTATCACGCAGCTACCTATGTGATGTAGAAGATACTATTTCGTCGGCCTCGGCCCTCGTGCTCAACCCTTCTTCTGCACGCCGCATTATGTCTCCTTCGCAACACCCGACGTTCCGCGTTTTGCAGCGCGTCTCCTGACGCTGTTCCCAGGGTACCAAATCCTCTCCCGTTGACAGCGCTCGGTGCCGCAAGGTGATCATCCGTAGGCAAAGAGGCAGGGCGGAGTCGAGGCGAAGACGGAAGATGCGTTGAGAAAGGCGGCCAGCGAGCCTGGAAGGTGTCCCGAAGCCGACAAAGGCCCACTAAAGGCAAAAATGGCCAATAACAGATGAACCGCGAATAAAAAGAAAACCTCAAATACAGGTATCTCTTGTAGCCGAGAAGACTGGGTGGTAGAGGGTGTGTCGATAGCGGTGGGCATGAGGGTGGGAACGTCATCGATTTTGGATGGACGTGGCAGAGGATGGGATGGAGGAGATAGATGAGGGAACTGGGTACGTTGCAATACTTATCCGTAGGCGTGTTGACCAAGGGGCTTGCAAAAGAAAAATACAGTAAGGGTAGCTGAAGAGATTGCTGGAAGTAGTAGAGTTACGGTGGAACAAGCCAGAGTCGAAGTCTTTGCGTTAAAATACATGTTGCTGGCATGGGATCAACGTCGTTAGTAGTTATTTTTATAAGACGATGCAGTATCAGCCACATTGGGAGAATTAAGCGCATGAGAAAGTCGAGTCGGTGAGGGATCGAGGTCGGGGTTAGTTCTGAAGCGTGTGGCGTGGGGTCGTCGGATGGTGACTAGAGTAGATTGGAATTAATTAGGGTGAGGCGGATGACAGCGGTTCGAAGGTGGGTAAAGAATGGGAGACGCAGTGGGTGCCGGGTGGGCGGTAGGTTTGAGTGGTTTGGGAGAGACAGGCGTGGCGGGGCACGGGGCAACGGAGGTGAGGTTGAATAGGGACGGGTCGGGCCAGGTAGTCGGATTGAAGTCGGGTCTGGTGGTCTGGGTGAGAAGAAATTGAGGCGGGGCAGTGCGTGGAATTTGGTGGATCTGACGTACGCTCGGGTTGAGCCGGAGCGGAGGGACGGGCGCGAGGCGGTGCGGGAGCGGCAAGCCCAGACGAGTCGGTCTTGAAGCGAAGAGAAGGCGGTCGAGGGAGGATGTGGAGGCACGCTGAGTGCGTCGGACGGTTCGCGTGAGATGGAGCGGGTATGAAGCGGACGAGGACTGTATGTCGGGGTGAAGAATAGGATGTGCCCGAGTGGTGGGTCGGGGGTCGGGCTTGTCGGGTCGGGTCGGTTGGGTGCGGGTCGGTCGGGTTGGGTGCGAAGTCCGAGATTGTCGGTGGGTCAGCTCTCGACAGGTGTGGTACGGAAAAATAGAGCGAACGGAGGGGCGGTTCTAGCGGGGCGGCGACGGGAGGTGAACCAGACGGCTGCATGAGCGGTGGGGAGGTGTGGCGCATGCCGAGGCACAGTTCCGCGGAGGGCAAGCCGAGTAGCCCGCAGCAGCCGAGAGCCGGTGGGGCGAGCTAGGGCCGGCGGGCAAAAACTAGTGTGCGTGCGATAATTATGTATCGATTTTCTTGTGCGGGCGAAGGCGGGGTCCCGAAAAAATGACGTCCGTGCCGGCGGCGTTGTTGCGTGTGGATGTTAGGTCGCACCCGCCGGGCGAGGCTTGGCGCTGCGAGTTGGAAGGGAGTAGAGCTTGTGCGGTCGATAGGCGTAAATCACTCAAAGCTCTCCGCTGCTTCACGCCCAGCCGTACGCTCTTCACATCCTTAAGGTCCTCTGCCGGAGCTTCGGTTGGTTTTCGCGTATGATTGTATATGTCTTGCTTGCTCATAGTGTTTTTTCTTATATAATTTTATTTAATGATTTGGTTTTATAACACCCTCCTCTGTTTTTCAAAGGTCCCTTCTCTGGAGCTCGTCTCGATACAAGAAATACGATAGATACCTGTGTCTGAAAACATACCAGGCTGTATTGTGGGAGAGGACTTAAAGTTCTATCCTGCGCAAAAAAATAAATCATTATTTGTTCTTATACTACAGAGAATTTTGTCATGTCTTGGTAAACACTATATGGTCTATTGAAAATGATTCGTGCGACGTATCTGATAACCTCCGCGAGTTTGAAATTAAATATAATTGTTTTGCAGGATATATTACATCTTCAATAATATTAGTACGGCCGTTTCAGTCAACTAATCTTTATTATGCGAATACTATTGTATACGACTGCCGTTGCAATGCTTTCCTTCGTAATTTATTTTTTTTTGTGGCGTCATTATTATGTGACGATCGATCGTGATTGCTTTATCTTATCAACGCTTTACTTTTTTGAAAATTTCACGTTAAGATGTTGAATTAATGACTTAGACAGGTTAGTTATAGAAAAAGAAAGTAAATAAGAGTTTCATAGAATATTAAAGTATAGCATAGCGTAGTATTTGAATATATACCTTATCTTTTTTATTTAACAGAGGATATCGGTCACCTTAGTAGTCCCTATCTTACCAACTAAAAATTATTATTATCAGCAACTCATATTTGTCTTCTACACTATGAATGTCAACAGTTTGTTGATGACGTTGTCCAATTTTTAGAAATCATTATATAGTGTGAATATACCTGTTATGTACGTTGTATTATGTTCGACGTGCCCTAACGAAGTATTTAGTGCAGTTTGGGGGCGGCAGCGCGGGGGATTTTTTAATATGATTTTTCAATTACTCGTAATTCAGTAATTCCCAAACATATTAGAATGGGATTGGTTAGTATTTTCCGCATACGCCACACTGCAGACGCTACTTCTTGTTTTTGGCGTATGTTTGGCGAGACTGCAGCTTCTGAAATAAGTATTATTTTTTTGCCACAGGAAGGTTGCGGTTTTGGCAAGTTGGACTTTTTTATTGTTTGGCCGACAATGTGTTTCGACACGAATGTTACAAGGTTAACGTGTACGACAAAGAGAACCATACTTTCCATCGTGTATTACCAGGACCAGACAGGCTTTTCCCTCAAATAAAAGAATAATACCATGAATCTCGTGTCCCAAATGTATTGTCTTCCTTGAAGTTAAGTCCTTTCTATCTTTCGTATACGAGCTCTATTGCGACTTATCGTGTTGGAAAAATTTCGTACTGACCTTTGGTTAGTGCCTATCCTGATCAACGGCCGATTACCTGACTATTTTCTAGGAACATGAGATCTCTAGCTCTCTGACTGGTATGACTGCCAGTAAATCTATTCATAACGCAGACTTTCAAAACTATTATGGCTGTAATGAAAGCCCATTGTGTTCACTTGAGAGCTGCTTATTCTAGCAGATCATCCAGTAGACCCTTCGTGAGAGATCTCTTGCGATCCTCTGCACACTTGTAGCCGTTACAGGTAGTCTTCTGTGTTCGCCCGTGCAGGCGTTTTGACGCTCTGTCGTTACTCAGTGCTCTTATCATCTAGCTACTTGTCTCGACATGTAGTAATTCTTGTTCATCCCTTGTAAGTCGTTTCGACTCACACTCTTTATATATACACCTTGTACTTTCGTATCTGGATAGATCTCTTCAGGTATAGTCCCGATAACCCTGATAATCCTGCAAGTGCTTAGGTGTGTGCGTGTGCTAGCCTTAGTAGCCATTGGTAGTACTGATGTTCCTTGATAGCATTTACAGTCCTTTGGTAGTTTTTGTGCCTTTATCCTTACAGTCATGACGTACCAACGAGTAGTTCTTATTAGCCCGTCGCATGCCTCCGCGAACACGACGCCTCCAACCCCTCGCCGCCGAAGCAGACGTCCTTCCACGACAAGCCCGCAAGTCCAGCGTGTCTTTTTTTTTTCTTGTCGCAATAGCTAACTCGGTTACCGATAATCCGCTAGCCCCGGGAGTCGGTCTGCCCGCAGTCGCGTCGGCGAGCAAACGCAGCCACCCAGCCACCAGCACCGGGCGAGCCGGCTATCGTCGCCCCACTGAGGCTCGAAGCGCGGAGCCACCGCGCCGCGTCTGACCTCACGTCGCGCCCCGCCAATCAGCCGTGGCTACGAACCCGCCGCGACGCCGCCCGCCGCCCAACCGCTGCGCCGGAGCGCCGTCCGGGAGGGTAGACCGCACGGTCGCCACCCCTATAGGATATTGTTATACCGCGCCGTCATCTTGCTTTTAATAGTGCAGAACTCTACGGCCGTGTACTATTATTGTTCGTAAAAGCGGTTGATGTGACGTCAAGAAGACTGACCGACACCTCTCTCTAGTTTTCCTATTATTATTTATTATTATTATTATTTATGAATTATTATGATTATTATTATTATTGATTCACAGTTTTCTACTGGTCGATTATGTCAACCACACACAGGAATGATGACTATGTGCTCGATCACCCATGTAGGTCTTTTATGAAAGGTTCAGAGCTTATACAATACATCTCTCTCTG
>BOPP01000007.1:4403314-4454428 GCA_017312745.1 Gryllus bimaculatus | reverse complement strand
TACTGAAGGTTCAGATGGCTTCTGACAATACGGCATGTATTCAAAATTACCGACTTTTGCATATTATATACATCCCTGGCATCCAAGTGAAGACACTCCAGTGCCCGAAGTGTTATTTTCGGTATCACTCCTGTAGCTGATATCATTATAGGCACAGTTACACTGATTTGAAACTTCATGGGCGAGATCGGTTATTTCTGGATCTTCTCTTGATATTTTTCCGATATGTTGTGGGTATTGGGTATGTCAGTGATAATGGAGCGATCCCAATAGCGTGTGTGCTCACTACATTGAAGCACATTCTGAGGCACATATTTATAATACGGCACGGAAGTGGCGAGTAATCTCGTTAATTATTATTATTATTATTATTATTATTATTATTATTATTATTATTATTATTATTATTATTATTTATGGTAATCCATGAATAAAAATGTTATATCTATTAACTTTAAAATCTACTTCAGATTTGCAACGAGCTTCCCGAGGAGAAGATCTAGTGACTTAAGTGTCTCTACAATTCTTTACGGAAAGTAAGGAGAGTTCCTAACAAAATGATGAACTTTGGACTCTTTTTTGCTGTAACGCACTTCTTAAGCATCAGGGAACATCTAACTACGATCCGTGACATGCTCTGCTCTAATTTGCACTCTATGTAGTCATTGGCAGCCATTAGTAGCTATTGGTAGTAGAAAACGCACAAAACTTCGAAATGTCCTGTACATGAATTTTATATCTATGCAATTTATCTCTCTAGAATCTAACGCATTATTTAATTTTTATCAAATAATAATAGTATTAATAATATTAGCAATAATAATAGGTATTGTACAGTAGTAACAATAGTTTTATTGGCATTTTTCATAGATACAATTATGGATTTGAATTTTTGTAGTCGTAACTTTATTTTTGTAACCGGATTTTGACGGCTTGGCTCTCATGATCAGTCTAACAGTGCACAAATAAAATAAAACTTAAGAAATAATACGAAGGTGAACAAATACTAATAAAAATTAACACAATATTACAAAACGACATAGCTGTTGATAGTCGAATAAAGTTAAGTTGACAAAGATGACGGTAATTATTTCATTTTGAAAGGTCTTCCAAGCAACGATGTTCATTGTGACAAGTATACAGCACTTTAGCTCTGTCATTGTGAAACTACCATCCTCTTAGTGAGCCGCCTTCAACAGCTCTGCAATTACAGAGCACCTCATTTGTAGGAAAGTCTTCTTTAAGCTCCCATAATCCTTTATTTTTGAAATTAGGATCCTCCTAAATGTACTAAAGGCTGTACACACCCTCATCGATCTTCGTAATACTGACAAAGAGTGGCATTACTCCACCAAGGAACGTACGGTTTGCTATCCACGGCGGACAGTAAAATGAAGTCATCGAAGTCCTTTCAATAAAATGCATGCATGTAAAATACAACCTTATAAAATTTGTGAATATAAAATTCGTGTCCAGTGTAATCGATACTTTATCCGTCTTCAGTCCTTTAAGTTAGCATTGTCATAGCGGTGAGGGAAAACAAAGAGAAAGAAACAGATCATAACGCTGCATACTCATTTAGAGCCAACTTGCACGTATCTCGTTGTTCTATATTCTACAATGAGTGCCGATATTAACCGAGAATTTCTTTTTTTATTTGGAAAACGCATTAAATAAACAAATTTCGTATTTCTTGTTAGAGAAAACACATTTTCATGAATAAATTACACGTTTTATAAACAGGGACAAAGACCGGTGACAAACGAGACTACGCTGTTGTTTTCACGTTTTGTGTTGTTCCACAAAAGAAAGCTCGGCTGTTCTAGTCATTGTTTGTTTAAACATTCACAATGTTTCATTTATTTACATATTATCTCAATTTTAGCGACTAGGATGGCTCATGGGTAGTGTACTAGCTTCTCGTGGTGTGACCTCAGATTCGATTCCCGGCGGAAATTAGATTGGATCCACGCATGAGGGACATGGTTACCTAGCCAGCAAAGTCGGGCAATCGACCCAAAATGCCAAATACGTACGTACATGTTTCGATATTCTCTCAAATTTAAAACGTAAGTAATTAAAAATTACATATCAATCTATTCTTCTCAATCTTTTTTGAAGAAAAAAAAATACTTTAACCAAAACACGTAAACGCTCCATTCTTTTCGCGAAGTAAAAAAAAAAATTAAATGCGTTTTGAGCCTTGGGTGCCCTGGCCATTTTGATTCGTTGTACAGAGAGGTTGTAATAAGAAGTGCCCACTCTGACAGTTACTGCTAACAGCAATTTTTGCGGATTATGACCACGCACTTAATTCATTTCGTTCGTTTTGTTAGCTTATTAGTAAATGATTATCTTCACCAACTCTTGCAATGTCATCACTTTATATGTTTCCCGACCTTTTTTATGTTCTTCTATTATATTTATATAATCATTTGTTTCGCGACCTTCCAAACTGGACCCTTCTTACAATACCTCTTGTCTTCTAAATCGAGCATCGATCTATTCATTGTTTAATTAAACATTTACTATGTTTCATTTATTTATATTTTATGTACATTTTTAATATTCAAGTTCAAAATGTAATTAATTAAAAATTGAATACCAGATATTGTCGAGAAAAAAACAACAACAGAAACTAACGCACTTTTCTGACTCTTTTTCGCGAAATAAAAAAAAGAAAAAAATTAACGCGTGAAAATAATGCCTGTATAAACGAGCTGTGAGCCCGGCGCCCTGGCCGTGTCGGGGAGGCAGAGGAGCTTGGCTCCCTCGCGCTATCGCATCGGCGCAGGCAGGCGGGCGGAGCGCGGGGGCGGGGGCCGGAGAGGCGGGCGCAGGTGGCGGGGCGCGGCGCCTGTCAGCCACGCGTGCGCCCCGCCACGCCCCAGAGGACGCTGCCGCCTCCGCCTCGGCGTCGCGACGCTAGGCCTGCGCTGGAGTAGGGCTGCCCAAAACACACGCGCCAAAAGATCGTGGTTTTGCAGTCGGTGTTTTAGGTATCAGGGTGGCCTACGTTTTGAAAACATGAAAAACGCGGGAAAATTCAGAAAGATTTGCCCTGGGAAAGTCGGGAAAATCAGGAAATTTGTTGAATTGTTACTAGAGAAAAATTTGAGACGGTTATATATCGAGATAGTTTTCGTTAAGAAAATTAGTTCAGTAAAAAAAGTGACACAATGTATATTTTTTGAGATACCTGCCCAAAGCACACACGCCAAAGGATCGTGATTTTGTAGATGGGGCGTTTCAGTCGGTTTTTTAGGTATCAGGGTGGCCTATGTTTTGAAAATATGAAAAACGCGGGAAAATTCAGAAAGATTTGCCCTGGAAAAGTCGGGGAAAAACACGAAATTTGTAGAATTGTTATACAAGAAAACTTTGAGACGGTTATATAACGAAATAGTTTTCCTTAAGAAAATTAGTTCAGTAAAAAAAAGTGATACAATGTATATTTGTTGAGAATAAAAAAAATAGAGAAATTCCAGAGCAGACATATTAATATTTGGCTTGCTTTAATTAAAAAAAACGACAACCAAATTACAATTCTCATCAGTTGTTTGGAGGAAATGGAAATGGAGGAAAAGTCGGAGAAATTTGTTCCAGGAAATGAGTGGCCACACTGACTATACTGTTTTTGCTTTAGCACCTCTCCTGGCAGTCTCATCAGACTATGGCCATCTCTTCGCGTCCCAGCGTAACGGCCAAGGGCTCGGGAAATCTATGGTAAACTGATAGGAATCTCTTACTTCTATTTGGCTTTCTCTTCCTGCGAGAAGATCTCAGTCTATATCCTTGTGGCACACCTAGCATGGAATGGTTAATTTTAAAATGCTGAATTTGAGAAAAAATTGAAAAAAAATTAAGATCTTGGAGTTTTGTTGGATGAGTGATTGATTTTTACACCCTTCATTTATAATATTGAGAGGAAGCCTTTAACATTATTGGGATTCTTGCGACACGAGAATTTAAAATAATAAATTGTTATAATTTATTATTTTTCTCCTTAGCGATTATCATTTTGAATATTCATAAAATATTTGGTCTTCCTCTTATATCAATGTAATATCGTTAATTAAAAAGTTCAAAATACATCTTGGCAATTTTTGGCTTGCGAATTGAAAATTTTGAGTTTCGAAATAGGATTCACTTACAATTACAAACTGATTCGACATCAATTAAATAAGAGTACATTGCAAGAAAGACGGACGTTCTTTGACTCTGTATTATTGTATGATACAAGTACAATATTACATTGTAATTTGTATTCCCCAGAAGCAGTTAATTCAACAATTTTTTGCAATTTTCCCCCACAGCACAATCTTCCGAACTATTTGCTGTGCCTTTTCTCGCACCAATTTATTTTACAAATCCATTCCCAATAGATTATATATACATTGAGTAATAGTATATCTGGAGTTACATTCTCCACGACTGTGGGTGTGTTTCGCAACAAGATTAAGTATCAGTTACCCCAAGATATTTCAGTTATGGTTTTATTGTAATAATTTATACTTGTAACAATATTAATAATAACAAAATAATAATAGTATTGTAGAGGAAATAAGCTCCACAAAGTTTTGTGAATATAAAACTTTGTGGAGATTATTTCCTTTACAATACCATGGAT
The DNA here is from genome assembly GCA_017312745.1 of Gryllus bimaculatus. Classification (NCBI taxonomy): domain Eukaryota; kingdom Metazoa; phylum Arthropoda; class Insecta; order Orthoptera; family Gryllidae; genus Gryllus; species Gryllus bimaculatus. The sequence continues at coordinate 4,449,798 of BOPP01000007.1, read as the reverse complement.
TACCACAAGATATCTGCTACCACCGCGGAAAATAATAATAAGTGTTTTTGTATATAATTTGTAATGTAAGGAATTTTCATCCTGGGAATAAAGATGATTGATTAATTGTCGTTGGAAACGAGCGTTCTAGGTCCTTAAAATTCGGTGGGGGAGCGAGGATTTTTCCCAAGCTCCTGGGTATCTAACGAAACCGTAGTCAACTCTCACATGGTGGGAGGCTATATAGTTTTCTTTCAATTACTGTATGCACTTAGAATGTACAATGTAGATTAGATTTTGAAGGTTCAACTCTTCCGGATACTTCACTTCGTTACACGAATGATAAAAAAATGCATAATTTTGATAGATGTGCGCAATTCTATTGAAGATTTCGTATTATGTGCGAAATTATTTGCACAAATGTCGTTGTCTATACTGGAATATTTACCCACACATTCTTTAGAGGGTCCCTTATGACGTAAAGCACAGTTCAGTGTCCGTTCCAAGTTGAATTCTAGTATGGAAGCATTTTTATTTTCAGAACAATAACTTGCAAAGCGTAGAATATTCGCACGGATTCCTCTGACTGTTATTGTTATGACATTATCTCGTAAGGGACGAAGACCTTTTCAATTAGCAAGTGGCGTACAGCCTCCCTTACAGTGAAGTGTATCCATGGAGCAAGCTCATTGGGAGGCCGTCGTATGTGACCGAGGAGCCTTGATGTGCTCTCGTGCGCACCCCTGCACTAACGGTTGCGGCAGCAGCAGGGATGAAGAGGAGTGAGGTGAGCAGGGGGGGGGGGGAAGGGAGAGGATGACGTCTGCGGAGCGTGGCGGAAGAGCGTCTTCCGGGTTGCCTGCCAGGCGTCGCCGTCGCCGGCTCAGCGCCTGCTGAGATCACAGCGGCAAGCAGCGCGTGTGCCTCCCGCAACAAGGCCTCAGTCTACACGCGCGGGATATGGGAGGAGGGCATGATGTCTCCCGTGTTTATAGAAAAACACCAACGGTTTTTTGATTGACTGTTTTTGATTGATTCTGATTGTTTCCGAGCGCGTCAACGGCGAAGGTCACTGGTCCCGTAAACGTAGTGCTTTTTTATCGCGGGAGGTGGCGATGATTTTCCTCCTCCGTATGGAGAGATCCAGAACCGACCTGACCGTCGACTTGCGAGGTTTCCCCAACCAGATATCTCCCACCAGCGGGACACCTCCTCAGCGGCGACAAGCTCTTAAATTCTGACTGGTCTCCAGGCATGTGCGGTAGTATAGTGTATGAACGTGTAATTGTGTGTAAGTAAGGAGTGAAGAGAGGACGAGGAAGAGCAAAGATAGATCGCGCGCAGTTCGTGGGCCGTTTGATAGGGTACTGCTCCGGCATTCGTCTGTTATTGATTGGAGAAACCGCTGAAAACTACCGATCAGTGGAGCTGGCCACTAGAATTCTCCTCCAGACAACAGCTGAACTCGACGTAGTTCTTTAGCTAGGGTTGAAAATCCTGGCTCCGTCGAGACTCGAACACTAGGTTCTCCCTGTCAGAGGCACTGCAGTGTCACACGAACGGCTTAACAGTTGCGTACCAGTGGGGGGAGGAGGTCGCCCAATCCCGGCTTAGTTACGCACAAAACGAGATTTTCAGTCGAACAATCCCCATTTGTCGCTGCAGTTTTACAATACTTTTTCTATACTTCGTTGTAGTACACGAGAAAGTAAAATACGACGACCAACAAAATATGACCGGAAAGCTGAAAATAACAATTTACTTGATGATACTAAAGACTCGATGTCTAAAAACCAGTTGAACTTCAAGTAAAGTATTTTCAATTGCATTATTATTAAAGGCTCTGCGTTTCGGTTTGAGTATCAAAACGGAACGAATTAATTTCATAACACAGGTAATGGGCCATTTGTATATCTGCAAATATTCCAATGGACCTATCATTTTTTATGTTTGCAGCATGCTTAAGACTATAACAACCATTGAAAATAATGTTCATCGTAGATTGCGAGTTCTAACTCTCCTATATTTTCAGAATAGTGTACAGAAAAATGTACTCTGCTGGAAAGCTAACTACTTTCAAATAAATGTTTGTTAAGGGTTACCCAGCCTCAAAAGCTCAATCGATTCTTCCAAAAAATATAAATCACTTACAGAAACCCGGGAACTCGCTGTTTCGTATACAACTTATTGTACTCACCTGCAAACAAAAGAGAAATAGTTCTAATTAGTAAACTTTTACTAAAAAGCAATTAAGTTATTTACGTAAGTGTTAACTCAGAAAGATTCTTTGAAGAAAGTGTAAGTGATTAAAAAATGTGCTTTGCACGTACATACTATAAGAAAATCAGACAATTTCTATGAAGTTCTAGGAAAATATGTATTATTTTTTATGTAATATGTATTACACTTATAAATGTAATAACTATGCGGCTAGACCGAAAGCCTACGCAATTACAATATTTATAAAACAGAAAAGAACAGAGAAAGCATTTATAAAACAAGATACACAGAGAAAGAGGATCAGAAAAAACGGATGAAAATATTAATATTAGAGAAAATCCTCTTCTCACATATTCTGTTTCTGTTAATTTTAATGATCTGAGGCGATTTTTCACAGTAGTTAATTAACTTAACACATACTAACCTTGCCTCTTCTTTTGAATATTGTGTCTTTTGAACGAATTAAGAACAGATTTCACAATGTTGTTTTCTAATATTTTTCAGTTTTTTCAACCACTAGTATTATCTGAACTTACCCGCTATATTAGTGTTTCCTTGTTCTTTTTAAAAGAAAAAAATTAGCGTTCCCATAAATAAATTTGTAGGTTTATAAATACCTCGAAGAAATAAGAACACTTTACGTAACTGCGCAATCAGCTAAGTAAATTAAGATTGTTTTTTTTTCAATGGACGCTTGGTCAGTGTGCTATACTACCAGTTATCCACAATAAAATAACACTTTGCAAAACTTCACATCGTCCTCATCCTCACCCTCATCTCATTTCTTCACCTTCAGATTCCCCATGCCTTCTCTATTCTCTACTTGTCCAGTGTGTGTTGTTCAGCTCTCAATATACGAGTGGCTATCCTGTATTTGAGCAATGTTGTAACAATAGCAATATTCAATCGTAGATAACTTTTAAAGGGAATAACATTTTTTGTATTTACAGTCTATTCGACGTGTTGCGTGGGTGTATCGGCGCAGGGTTGAGGCTGGGCAATACGCAGGAGTGGTACCGCCATCAAAGTTCAATACGTTCCCACGTCGCCTTCCCCCTCCCCTCCCCTCCCCCATCCCACTTCTCGCATCGCGGCCCCGTTTCTGCTCCACTGCCCACCCACGCCGCCTCCTCTGGCCCTGCCTCCCGCTGCAGGAACTTCGCGAAATACCACGCTGCCACCGCTTGATTTTTTAAGTATTATAAAAAAAACTAGCTAGTGAATCCCCACGTAGCTCCAGCATTATTTTGTAACACAATCATGTATTAGAGAGCTGACCTCCATGACGTTTTTCTGGTGTTGTGTATAGATGCTTCACCAATAACTGAACTTTCTTTGAGTGTTGGGGTGAAAAAAAGGTAAATTATGAACAATTTAACATTTTTTTAGATATACATTTTAATGTGTTAACATGAAAGTGCCCCGCGATACTCCAGTATTCATTTTTTACTTTGACAATGGGTAAACTAGTTAGGCTACGTTTACACCATAGCAATTTTGAATTTTTTGGGGGGAGGGGGACGAAACGGTTCAGTTTGTGGTAAAATTTTGAATCGCAACTACGATATTTATTTATTAGTCTCTCACAAGAAATCCTCCCGAATTTGGACGCAAACATCCCAATGATAACTTTTTTTCGAAGCATGCGGCTGTAAGAAACTTTACAGATTTAGGTTAACTTATATTTCATCATAAAATTAACGTTCCATTGGTGAAGTATGACAACTTCCTTCTTTCTCAGTGTACATAAATTGAGATTATTGTGAATTTTCCCTTTTAGAAATTAAGAAAATTTTATTCTAACTTATTTTATTTAAATCTTAGTATAATCATAGTTCATTGGATGGGTACGCAGTATCTTTAAAAAAACCTTTATTTCTCCTCATAAATGGGAACTTTTTATTGAATCCGTCTTCACCAATGATTGTAAATATAACATTTTATAATTCAGATGTTCTTCCTGGTATCGTTTGTCTCGTTCTGGGTCTACTATATATCTCATTACTGAAACATTCTGTTCGTATAATAGCGGCGACACGCTCTTGCGTGTTGCTGCAGAACCAAAGTTTTGTTTTAAAACTTTGTTTCACTTACGAGCGAGAGTCAAAACTCCGCTTCAACCGGCGACTATATTCTTCCAACGTTCCCGTGGTATAACGCGGACAACAGCGCGCCTTTCGGAGCGAGGAAATGACGAGGGCCAAACGTTGGAGCAGGCGGCGCGTCAATCTTTTGCTCACGTGAGGTTGGGAAGGAGGAAGGGGTTGGCTAAAGCATCTGCGTGACACTACGACGGCTTCCGGCTTACCGCTAGATTGGGGCGTGTGGCGTGGTGCCGGGTCTGGCACAATTTAACCACTTGCACGCTCTTCTGAACCACTTGCACGCTCTTGTTTGAGAAGGGGACCGAAAATAAACCTTGAGTAAGATTACACTCCATGATGATGAGTCTGGTGAGCTAATTGGGCTCGTATTCTACATCAGCTCAATGAGACTTATTTCCAATAGGGACACGAAATTAAACTTTGAGAAGCACCTCACTCCACCTCACTCCAAGAGACACGGTGATCTGTTGTGCATCGTATTCTACTTCAGCCAATGCAGATTCCGACACCATTTTGAGTCATAATATCAGTGGTAATATTAAACTCTATTAACTAATATTAAACTTGAAAAGCGTCACACTCCCTAATGAAGAGACATAGGTGAGCTATTGTGCATCTACTTGTCTACTTCTGCCAATGAAATGTCGACACCATTTTGAGTCATTATATCAGTGGTAATATTAAACTCAGCCAAACACCAACATAATCAGTTTATTACAAGTCATTGAAACAGATATATAAAGGTTTTAAAAAAAATATCGCATCTTTTCTATCATCTACACCTTAATCATAAGACTTTGGTTAGTCTTGAAAAGTTGAAAGTTGAAGTCGTTGAAAAGGCGAGAATTCTTCCACGTTTCTTCTAGTACGCCGTGCAGGGCGGGGGCCGAGGGCCAAATACTGCAGCAGGAGGCGGTAATTTTTGCTCCCGAAAGGGGGTCGGACGGGGGAAAGGGGGGCGGCCATAAAATCGTCTGATGACGCCGCGCCGGCGCTGGCTGCGGCGCTAGATGTCGCGTTGGCTTGGCGCCTGGACTGGAGCAATTGAACCACTCGCACGATCTTCTGGAGTGTGGCATGATGAAACGACATGGGGGAGCTATTGCAAGGGTTGGGGGAAATATTTGAATTTTTTGTATTTAAATACTTCGCCAAAATATTTTGTAAATAAGTGCCTAGATATATACTCAAAATATATTAGGTTTGGTTTTTATAAATATACACATACTTAAAATACTGAAAATAGTAAATACAGTTGTATTATATCTTTTTATTGCAACAATATATTGTGATTATCAATGTCAGTAAATTAGTAATTGACAGTTATACAAATTTCCTAACAATAAATAATTCCTATCAATATTAGAGGAAATTTTAAACGCAGTCAGATACCAAAAATATCATTTCGCAAGAAGTCATTGAAACAGGTATGTGATGTATTTAAAAAAATATTTCATCGTTTTTTTCTGCTACGCCTGTACTGTGAAATTTTGGTGCATGATGAAATTGTTCACTTTGTGGCACTTTCCAAATTTTTCTCAAGACATCTCGCTTGCCATGCAGAATGGCGGCCAGCGTCTGACCTGGCTTTTCAAACGAAGTGCACTTGATGTATTGACGTGATTCGTGACATATCTGATTACCCACAGAAAGAGTTAAAATCGGTGCGCCGGACCATCTCACTCCTTTCTTTTCATGGGTGCTTCACAAGGGTTAATTTCGAGTCCTTTTTAAATATTCGAATCCAGTGCAGTTTTTTTCAACAAAAAGTCGCAACTTGCGGTGGCGAGTGGGTTGCTAATTTGCAGGGATATCATGTGTGTTCAAGCAGTTTCGTGCATTTTTTCACTTTAAAATATTTCAATGAGGGAAAACCGTAACGTGTACATGAGGGGCAATTTGCAAACATTAAGATTTGAATTCTTGTCGAAGACAACTTTTCCGTTTGTAATATAAGATAAAACTGTGCTCACGAAAATGCCTATTTCTTAAAAATATTATAAGTAAACAAAACAGTTGTTTACGAAATTAATTGAAAGGGCCGATGTTCTTAGCTTAATTATTAGGTTCATGAGCGCTAGGGAACCTAGCAACTCCACGTGCATCCATATCTACTGGACTCAGCTCTACAAACCCTACGATCCCGAACTTTTCCTGTGATTAATATTTTTGACGGGCGCTCTAGACTCAAGGAGCACTCGCCACTGGACGCAACATTAGTTCAAGATTAAATAATGCTCTAAAGGATGAGTTTCAATCAAGTGAACCAACTAACTTGTTTTTCCTTTTTTTCCATTTTGGTTCGGTAATGAATATTTTTTCCAGTGAATATATATGATTTAGGGACTTGTGGGGCGATGTGACCGCTACAGTGGCAGCGGGACACCAGATCCCCCAGTGTAACTACTTGCATGGATCAGTGAAATATGTTGCTTCTCTGCGACTAATACTGCGCAGTTTTTCGAAATTAAAAATGGGAGAAAGGGACTGTGAACGAATGGAGTGGTGGGGCCGGAGCGGAGCTAGTGCAGGAGAAAGAGGGCATGGAAAGGGTGTGGTCGCGGGCGTGGGCGTTGTCGGCGTGGCGGGGAGAGGGTGAGGGCGAGATTGTGTCGGGCAGGAGGGCGTGGCCTGGAGCGGTATATTTCAATGCGGGGGCGCGAACGGATGCGTAAGAGTGCTGGCAATGGGGGGCGGAACTCACTCGGGGAGGGGGGCGAGTATTCGTGTGAGGAAGTTCATGGATAAAGAAAACACGTGCGGAATGCGCGCATTTAATTAAGCAGAAATATTTTACTAGTACGTACGTATGTGATGAAAGTGAGTAAAGATAAACCGCATCAGTATTTTGATATAAAATGTGTTACAAAATTTTTCGTTGTCTGGAGTCGAGTATGTTTCAGTTATTCGCGGAGACTGAAGACAACATGCTCGCCGTCGACTTGGAAACGTGCGAGCAAACCTATTCAAATTGTCCGTCGCAAATGGGCTATTTCTTCTAGGCTATTTCAACGTAACTACCGTCACACGCAGCGAAACATTTTGAATTACCTCCCACCTACTACCTGTTGCAACCTATTACCTACACCAGTTATTTATTGTTTGTAACAAAAAACAACCCTCCGCTAAGTTGTAAATGCATTAGCGAAGCAAGGCAAATTAGCAGCAATTGTCTGCATTTTACTTACTTATCCCATCTACCTTATTATCACGAACGACTTTTCGAATCACCGTCACATTTTCGAAGCTAATTTAACTCAAGTGCTTACCCTGTGGCACAACTTTGTGAATCATCACCCACCCTACCGTGCATCCCACTTGAGTACATGAGCTCTATTTATCCATTTGTTTCATCTGTTTGTCAAAAATATCCTGTTCGAGTGCGCGGGCGGCGGGGCGCGTTGCGTGACGGTGGCGCCGCTGCGTGGCGAGCGCGTAACGGACGCAATTAACGGCGGACGCGGTCCGCGGCCTCGCGCCTCGCGCTTGCGCACGGCGCTCCGCACTTCCTCCTGCCATCAGACGCGGCAGATAAAGGAAATATCAACCACCGAGCATCACCTATTCAAACTGTTTTAAATTAGCACATTATGCAACTACAGTCGGTCATGATGGAATGGGTGAGCTATTGCGCATTTTCCGCTATTATTTGTACGCTGTTGTTTGGCAAAATTGCACTGAGTTCTCGTTTTTTAAAAGGGACGCGACATTAACCCTTGAGATTCAGCTATTATTTGTACGCTGTTCTTTGAAAAAATTGCACTGATTTCTCATTTCTAAAAAGGACGCGACATTAACCCTTGAGAAGCACCTCACTCCAGATCCAAATTACTAATCCAACCAAAATTATTATCTCATTACTGATATGAAAAGACATTGAAATATTGCGTATCCGCCTTCAGCCAATGAGCTTCAGTCACCACAAAGCATGATCTATTAAAAAACGGTTTAAAATAGCACATTATGAAGCTGCAGTCGAACTCATGATGGAAAGAGATGGGTGAGCTGTTGCGCTATTGTTTTAAAACTACGCTGAGTTCTGATTTATAAAAGGGAATAGAAATTAACCCTTGAGAAGCACCACACTTCGTTATGAAAAAACATGGGTGAGATATTGCGCATCGTATCCGACTTCAGCCAATGAGCTTCAGGCACCAGTTTGCGTCACAATATTAGCGGAAATTTTAAATACAGCCACAAACCAAAATTATCCCATTGCAAATCATTTAAATAGATTTATGAAATATTTCGTTTAAATATTACATCTTCTATACATTCATCGCATAATTTTTGGTTGGTCACCTTTTAAAATTGTCACTTTATGTCACTTTCAAAATCTTTCTCAATACTTCTCGCTCTCCATGCAACATGGAGGCCAGGTGCGGCTTTTCAAACCAAGGGCCCGTGCTGTGGTCACGTGGTTCGTGATGGAAACTGGTGCTGTGCAAAACGAGTAAAAATTGGTGCGCCGGGGTAGCCCACCTATCTCTTTCCACCACGCTGGGACCTCCATATAGTAACGAGTCTAAAATAAGAGATGATATTTTGTTCATACTTGTTACCAAAATATGTATGTACACGGCCTACTGGAATGAAAATGCAGGTTTGCAATGTTTTCAATGTCGCGGAGTCAGCCGACTTAAGAAAACGGATGGAATCAACAACCAGGTAGGAAATGGACGTTCTGGAATAAGGACGTAAATGATTGATAGAGCATATCAATCTGAATGGCGTAGTTTGGTGGACAATTTGAATAAGAAATGCAATGTGGCATTGGCTGCGTTTTTCATTGAGGACAATATTAGGTAAATGAAAATGAACTAGAATATTGGAGAGAGTCGACTTGGACTTACTGATCGAAAGGAATTTTGGTTATTTGAAAAGAGAAGAAGGTAAACCGAGGAACGGTACTTGAAATGTGTTGAATTTACTAAATGTAAATGGATATTGGTATTGTTCTTTCCAGTTTGTAAACAATACACTACAATTTGTATTTTGCCAAATTTTCGTGCTATTACTACGAATAAATGTACTCTTTTATTTTGAAATTGAGAGTGTTTTCATTTAATATTTCAGTAATATACTATATTCAGATTATGGTGTATGCCATAGAATCATCGGCCCTAAACAATAATTAAATGCATATTTCCGCCATTAAGTAATTTTAGTAATAAGAAAGTAAAAACCATCTTAATATATCGGTCTTCTGTAAATGGAAATTCTCTACATATCGAATTATTTTTCTATCCATTGAAAATTATTTCTATATATGAAACTCATTTTCTTACTTAATATTTTTACTTTCCCGAGCACGTATACGTTCCAGTGTTCAGAGAAATAAATGTAGTATAGGGAAAGTTATGTAATGCTGTGGAAAATCGATTTGAAGATTTCAACGGAAGTGCACGTTTTGGGGTTCGAAGATACCGAAAAAGTGTTTGTTTTTTTCAAAACGTCAGTCTGTCCGTCTGTGAACAATACTAGCGCCGAAACCATACGTAGGGTTTTTTCCTAATTGAAGAAACCCGTGTCAATCTAGCTCCAGTCAAATCTTTGCGATTTTGAAAAACATGCTTTAAAAAATTGGGGGTACTTTACATGGAGACCACGGACATTTTCATTTTTTTTTAACCGGCTCTATATTTTTCCTTTAAATTTCTTGAGAGAATGGAGTAACATACACTTATAAAAGTGGCATAGGTCCGATTTTCACGATTAACTCTAAATTTTCGAAAATTTCAAAAGTATGAATTTTTCTCGGGTCTTCCTACAACTATAAAATTGAAGATGAATATGTTTCCTCAAAATGAAATTTGTTGCCCATAATTAGTTCTTTTGTTAAGATCATGTACATTTTTTTGAAAAGTTTAGGTGTTTTCGCCCAATATTGCGTTCAGTTAAAAAAATTTACAAAACAAGATTTTCTCCAGAAAGGGTCTAAATTTTTCTTTAAACCTTTGCTAGGGATTGTGCTAAATTCACTCTATAAAATGACATAAACGCCATTTGCTTTTGATTTATCAAATATTACAAAAATGTTGGTTTTGTTTGACTTGTGTCTCACGTCGTTAATATTGATACTAGCGGCAATTTGTTCACATCATTGTGTTTATGAGCACATGTGCTTTAAATAATGTCATATAAAGTTTCTCGAAATCTCAACAATTTCTGTGAAAATTTGATCAAAATTCCGCTTTTTCAGAAATGCCCAAACGCCATTTTCGCAAAAAAATGACTCGATTTTTTTCAAACTTTTCGAAAGGATAGTGCTCATTGCGTACGTATACAGTACTAATTTTATGTTAGTATTCATAAATGTAGGGCAGGAATGATTAAACCTTGTGTTAATTATTTATTGTTGAATATTCTATTTTACCCAACTTTTCCAAAATTGTTTAGAAGCATTTACAAAAAACACATAATTATTTCTATACATCGAGTATTATCGATGGAACCGTCAACTGCGTTGTATGGAGGTGCGACTGTAGTTGTTAATGTTAAGGTTTATTGCATTAGTATGTTTTTGAAATTACCGACATTTGGAGCGATTTTTACATATTTGTATTAGGCAACTTTATAAACGAGTTTCATACTTTATTTTTTATATACCAATATTATAAATTTATAAGAGAATCGATGTTAAATTTGGAAACATATGCTATTGAGCAGCACGAATTTCGGTAATACATCAATAAAATCTTTTTATGAACGAATAATGTTAATTTTCGAATTTTCTTTCATATGAATTCTTCATTTACTTAAATTACAATAACATAAAATAAGATTCAGTTTTTCCGGGAAATTTGTTCAATATAATCTACCCAGTTGGCCGACATCAAAATATTTTCATTTACTAATGGAAAAGAAAATAATTGAAAGCTTTCCAATGTGTCCGTTCCTTCACACTTTATGAACACGCGCGCCGCTTAAAACTACAGCCAAAAACGCTAGGAGTAATTACTGCTTTCAAATATACATTTTTACTCTCCAGCACTTACTAACGTAAGAAGAGAAAGTATTGTATCCGTGCACCGGAATACGACAAATTTTGGAGACTAAAACTCTTATTTCTGGGTCTTGGTAAGGAAAACCTGGATAAATCCAGTTGCTAAATATAGAGAAAAAAATCAACTAACACGTGGTATAGCCAGAATCCATGTTTGTGTGTCCTTGATATCGAAAAATCTGTTGACGCCAAAACGTCTGTCTGTTTGTCTGTGCAACACGCTAGCGTATAAACCGTTCAGCCGATTTCCTATACAATTGAAATTTTCCAATCGTTCTGGTTGATGTCATGGTGTTTGGATTTTGAAGTCGATATTTCAATTTTGGGAGGTACTTTAAATGAAGTCCCTGGAACATTTCAAAATTTTCAAAAAAATGGCTCCAAATTTTTTGAATAAATTTTGTTGTTGACTAGTGCAAAGGATGTTTAAGAGAACGGTGCAGATCTCATTATCGTTGACTTCCCCAATATTTCGAAAATTGGAAAAAACAATTTAAAACTACAAAATTGGAGATTTTTATGAATTGTAAAGTGATTGACGTTAACATTATATTAAAAATTAATTGTTTAAAGCGATGAGAAAATAAAACTATTGTATAACGTAATGAATTCGTTATGGGATATATTGGATGGCATTTATTTCTGGAATTTCCATTTATTTGTAAAATTATCCTCACTTGTCTGCATGATGTGCTGGAAATAAAAATGTTTATAATTGTTTTCGTTCGTTTATTATTTTCTTTTTTTTTCTTTTTTTTTCAAAAAAACTAACATACCAACTTGGCAACAAAGATGAAACGTTTTAGAGGACTTTCTTCTTCACTGCTCACGACTAAACACTTCTGAAAGTATGTACGTCCTTGTGGTCTGAAAATATGTGAATATATTTGATTTGTGAAGAAAAACGATGGGTTTTACAGATTGAACAGATCGAGTTACAATTTAAAACTGAATAACAGTGAGAAGATTTAAAAACAAGAAATATAATATTTCGTCATTAATTTATGCATTAATTTGATTTAGATATCTAAACAAAGATTAAAATGGAATAAACTTAAGACATTATTACAATTCTTGTTCGTCAGTTTCTATTATCAAGGAAACTTATTTAGCCATTCATGAGACTGTTTCTTGAAAAAGCGATTGCAGTAAATAAAAAATATATTAACAAACATAAATAAATGCTTTATTAACAGCAACAGTTTATTCCAGAAACTGTTCGTTTTAGGAATGGCCAAATTCCTTGATAAAATTACCATATCTGTGCTTAAAAATCAATTGTGAGAATTCTGGTGCTGTATTGTTGACGTAATTACATTATTTAAGCATCAATACCATCTCTCTCCATTTTTCCCGTCAGTAAACTTATTTCTTTAAATTGATATTCCCTCTTCAGCAAAAAAAATATTACGTTAAAATACAACGTATATTTTTTTCCCCAACTAGAAATATGAATCCAAAATAATGTAGTTTTGTACATTATGTGGAAGAACACATTATCTGCAGTCTTTTGTAAAATTACTGCTTTGGAGATACAAGATATTGTTTTGTAAGCGTCGAAAAAGCGTCGAATGCAAATTATTTGCAGCAATGAATTGTTATAAAATACTATTTTCGTACTTTAATAAATCGACTATTTGTCATTAAAAGAAAATGGTTATTGTAAATGAGACGATGACACCATTGAAGATTCCGGGACTAACGTCTTGTGTGATTCAAAGATGATGTCTTTGAAAAAAATCTACTGTTCTTAATCGGAGGTGTAGCTCGTAATCGGCACCGGAGACAAATTCAAAGACGTCTGCCACGTGAACAAATCCATGAGGTGCAACTTGTGCATAAACCCGCCTTCCACCAAGTTCTGAAGGCGGGCACTGAAGTACTCCCTGTGAGGCCAGTTACTTGTAAACGCTTCTGAAATAGTGTTGATGTCCTCTTTGTATAATATTACAATTGTATTGTATTGCAAGCATACCACGTTTAGCATAAAGAACGGGGTAAATTAGTTCTACTACAAACACCAATGCCGCAGCTCCGGTTCCAAAGAACCATATAAAGTACGCTTCACGAAAATGTCTCAGAGAAATCGCCTCTTCCACGGGCGGAGGTCTACTGTTCTTAATCGGCACCGGCGACAAATTCAAAGACGTCTGCCACGTGAACAAATCCATGAGGTGCAACTTGTGCATAAACCCGCCTTCCACCAAGTTCTGAAGGCGGGCACTGAAGTACTCCCTGTGAGGCCAATACCTGCGAATGGGGAAGGAGAAGTAAGCTGGTTCCAGGAAGCACTCCTTAACGCGGTGGAGCAGCGAGTAGCCGTTTTCCACAGTCCCCGGAAGCTGTTCCATCCAGTCCATGGAACTGATGGGAAGGAGACAGGCCGCCTCTCTCGATTCGACCGTTCGATTCATAATCCTCCAGTCATTAATAATTTCTCCAGACCACCACAAGGAAATTTCACTCTCATACGACTGATACGTGTAGATAGTTTTTGCCCTACTAAACACTTCTGAAATTGTATTGATTTCCTCGCCGTAGTCCGGAACAATTGAATACCCGGTGAAGTTACTAGCGAATGTGTTAGTCAGAAAGAAGTACAAAACGCCCAACCAAATCATTAACACGCGGTGTCTGTTGTCAAATGTTCCAGTCGAGAGCGTTCTGAGAGTCTCGTGTATTGCACGAGACAAAGGAAGGTTGTAAAACTTTTTCAACAATGTGACGAACACCAGCAGAAATAATGCGAGGAGCAACCAAAAGGAGATCGGAAACGAGAAAAGCATACTTCGTGTTGTGCTCGATGCGCGGCGCACCATGAAACAGAGGTTGTCTTGGAGGTGCGGGTACAGAAAGTCTATTCGGTCGTCCACTTGCATAGCGGGAAGCCAGGCAGCTCCGTAAATGTCGATTTTGTCGTTAACGAGATCCGCAAAACCTCCCAGCAACGTCCCGTTCCCGTCTACGCCCGCGGATTCCACTGGGATACATTCTTGGCCACTCCCGAGGTGGGTTGCAAGAATCTTCATCACTACCGCATGGAGACCTTCGCTGTCCCACCAGTTGGGTCCACAGGCAGTATACGAATCATGTTCATTTAAGGGCAAACCGTATCGAACTTCATAAATTGTTCTCGTTTTAATTACGCTTTGTCGTGAACTTATTTCATCTTCTTGCACTTCTTGATTTGGCAAAGACACCAGCAATGGGTGAGAATAAATATTGTGTACATGACAGTGAGTTAATAAGACAAGATACATTGATGTAATAATGACATTCATTTTTCCTTCGTGGCGTATGGAATTTATGCACTGAAGTATTTTATATGTAATCATTGTTATTGATTCATTCCTTAATTTGATTGATATGAACACCCAAAGCGCAGATTTTCCCAGATTTTTGTATGTTTATTCTTGCATGTAAAACTGAACAATGCAAATGAAGATATAAGTTTAAGATCTCACGTTATCTGATATTAATAGTTTTATAAATCTAACTAGAAATATTATTTCGTACCCACAGACCGATATCATCAATTACCAGTTTCAAATGCTTGTTGGCCATATGATTGACTGTGCTTTGGCTTCCTTCTAAAACGTATTAAAATTTTTTCTTAAATATATAAGACAATTTTGTCTGAGAAATCTCCAAGTAAGTACGTAATAGATTTGATAGAACTTGGTACATGAAAGTGGGTAGAATACCCAAAATACCCTGTAAGGTCTCCGATTTTTTTTCCAGATCCTCCTTCAATCCAAAACGTTGAAAAGCGAACATTTCGAAAAATAATGGACCTTGATACTTATATGTTTTTCAGACGGCGTCTGAAAATATGGCTGAGAGACCCAAAATATCCGATTTTAATATCTTGATACGATCTTGAATTCATCTTCCATTTTTGCGGATCTCAGATATATGGCGTTGCAGAATATGTACTGGACATTAATATGTCGTGAGAGTTAATGTAAATCACAGAAAACATTATTTGATGCACTATTTTACATTCTTCACAACTAAGTACCTGATTACATACTGTTCGTGGCAGTACATGGTTTCGCTCCTAGTTAC
Organism: Gryllus bimaculatus; assembly: GCA_017312745.1. Taxonomy (NCBI): domain Eukaryota; kingdom Metazoa; phylum Arthropoda; class Insecta; order Orthoptera; family Gryllidae; genus Gryllus; species Gryllus bimaculatus. The sequence goes on along the minus strand of BOPP01000007.1, from coordinate 4,434,420 downwards.
ACCACTGTAACAATATATTCACAGAAGTTGCTAATAGTAAATATCGTATAGTTTTATCACTAATGTATCGTGCTAATGCCTGAAAGGACTAATGGGTGCTATTAATATTTTGAAGGGCAGCACCTCAACTGAAAGTCTTTCTCTGCAAGTTTTTTTTTCAACTCGTAAACGCCTGGAGTAATGGAATATGTGTGGATAATGGATACAGCCCTAACGCCATTTAGAAACGTAATGCACGTTCTCTTTGATATTTGTTCTAGAAGTTCAGTTACGAATTTCGTGATGATTCTCTTTCGTGTTACAAATAATAGCATTTTATACTATTTTTTTGTTATATTTAAATACTTGTTTCGAATCACATCCGGTAAAATTTGCGGTGAGCAAAAATAGTTTACTATGGTAAAAAATGATCTACTGTTCCAGTGATTTGATTGTGTGAAAATTTCCGTTTAAAATGTGCTTCGTGTTTTCCAATCATTTGGGCTCGTGAATGGTGTTGACTTTGACTAGGAATAAAATTATATTGAAGCGCGTGATAAAATTCCCTAAAAGTAGACGCATATCGCATTACCTCGAATTCTGTTTTGCGTCAGATCGCACATTGAAACACATTTTTACAATATGCACTAGAGTCGATGCAAAATCGACATCACAGAAAGTGAATTATTTCACTCGGGAGCGAATTAAATTACCGATTGGAGCTGAAATTGAACAATGAGAGCTCTATGTGATAAAGCATTTTGGAAAAAATACAAGAACTGATAACAGTAAGGTAGTGAGTATTATTGCATCTTTTGTGTGTGTATTCTTGCATCAGTTTTCATAAATGTTTACAATACACTCTCGAATACTTATTTTACAACATCAGAAACAGCTTTGTGTCTATTCACATTCAATATCGTGCTAAACTACTTTTCATTTCAACTTCACAATTCATAAAGTATGTTGATCTAGATAAAATTTTGACGTGCCGCTGTCTCTAATTATTGAGAAATGTTTAAATTGAAACCAAAATACGATTCTCAACTTCTTGTTTTTCTCCACTGTTTTGTACTCAATATTTGTGTTTTTCTTTAATTTTTGAAATTGATGTCTATTGTGAATATTACACAATCTCCCGTTACTTACACATACAAACTCACTTGCAAGCACTAGCCATCATATACGACCAGTCGGGAGCTTAGCGCTTGGCCCGGCCGGAGCGGTGCCCCTCTGGTGAGAGAGGCGTGGTTGGGGAATACCCCGCTAGCCGAAGACAGGTTGGCGTCGGATCTCGCCGTCCAGCGTGGGAAGATCCCCTGATCTCCCGAGGAAAAACTTGCGCTTCACTTCGGGAGTAATGACCTTAGCAGTTGACGCCCCCAGAGAATCACCACTAATCAATCAATTGTTGCTGCGTGGCGTAGTGTCGAGGCGGCGCGCGTATGGTATCGAGGCGGTCAAGTGCCGAGGGAGTAGAATATGGAGGTCGCATGGCGGCTAGTCGTAAACCTAGGGCGCTCGTGAGGGAGCAGAGAATCGAGGTCGCCTGGCGGCTAGTCGTAAACCTAGGGCGCTCGTGAGGGAGCAGAGTATCGAGGTCGCATGGCAGCTAGTCGTAAACCTAGGGAGCTTGTGAGGAAGCAGAGTATCGAAGTCGCATGGCGGCTAGTCGTAAACTAGGGCGCTCGTGAGGGAGCAGGTATCGAGGTCGGCATAGCGCTAGTCGTAAACCTGGGCGCTCGTGAGGAGCAGAGTATCGAGGTCGCATGGCGGCTAAGCGTAAACCTAGGGCGCTCGTGAGGGAGCCGAGTATCGAGGTCGCATGGCGGCTAGTGGTAAACCTAGGGCGCTCGTGAGGGAGCCGAGTATCGAGGTCGCATGGCGGCTAGTCGTAAACCTAGGGCGCTCGTGAGGGAGCAGTGTATCGAGGTCGCATGCAGCTAGTCGTAAACCTTGGGCGCTCGTGAGGACAGAGTATCGAGGTCGCATGGCGGCTAGTTAAACCTAGGGCGCTCTGAGGGAGCCGAGTATCGAGGTCGACATGGCGGCTAGTGGTAAACCTAGGGCGCTCGTGACGGGAGCCGAGTATCGAGGTCGCATGGCGGCTAGTCGTAAACCTAGAGCGCTCGTGAGTGAGCAGTGTATCGAGGTCGCATAGCAGCTAGACGTAACCCTTGGGCGCTCGTGAGGGAGCAGAGTATCGAGGTCGCATGGCGGCTAGTCGTAACCCTAGGGCGCTCGTGAGGAAGCAGAGTATCGAGGTCGCATGTTGACTAGTCTTAAACCTAAGGCGCTCGTGAGGGTGCAGAGTATCAAGGTCGAATGGCGGCTAGTCGTAAACCTAGGGCGCTCGTGCGTAGTCGTGGCTGGGAGTGGAAGCGGCGTGTCGGCGAGCGCCCGTGGCCGAGGGAGGGGGTACGGCTGCGGCGCAGGGGCTGCCGATCGCGTCGCGTGCGCCGCATGATTGACGTCGACGGCGCGCGTAGAGGGCGATGACCTCGCAGGCGGACGAGGAGAAGAGCCGGCGGGTCACTTCCTACAAGCACCGCCAGCGTGTAAGCGACTCTGATAGTTCTCTCGCCACGTGCTGAGGTACGTCAAGTGACCTGCTCAGAAGCAATCAGCTTGCGAGGATTTGTTTACTTTCTCACAGCGAGTTTCGCGTGCCGCTCACCTGACTCACACGAAGTCGCGGAGGCGGTAAGGTTCTACTGTGTCGGATGTTATGGTCATGATATCAAGACGTGTCGGCGCCTGTCAATGAATGTTAATGTTTTAAGATTTTATTCATCTATCATGTAGGTGTTTGAAATGTGTGGCAACAGCACATTGTACTGTCAGAGTCACTTAGACGCTGCCGGTATTGTAGTCCGTCTCATTTTCTTGCATGTCTCCGCGTTCTTACCGTGGGGTGGTAGCTAGGGTAATTCAGCCGCTATCTGATAGAGAATTTTACTGATCGATTGATTAGTGTTTCCGGACGCGTCAACGTCTAAGGTAATTATTCCCTTAAGTGTAGTGCATGTTTTAACCGATGGAGGTGGCGTTCATCTGCCCCCGTTGGATGGTGAGATCCGGCCCGGACCTAAGTCGGCTAAGTCGGCTTGTCCCAACCTAAGTCGGCTTGTCCTAACTAGGCATCTTCAACCAATGGCACTGTCTCTGCTGGGGAACGCTTGAGCTTGCGTCTGGTCGCTGGATACGTATGCTAGTGTAGTGAATGTGTGAGGAAGGGTCCAAGAATAGGAAGATAAGATCGCGCGCGGTCCATGTTCCTTTGTTACTCATCTGGGATTCGCCTTGCGTTGATGGGAGAACGCCCGGAACACTACCGATCAGAGTAGCTGGCGGCTAGAATTCTCCTACAGGCTGAACGGTTGAACTCCTACAGGCTTCTAACGGCTGAAATCGACGTAGCTGTGTGTAGCTAGCACCGAAAATTCTGCCACCGTCGGGACCCGAACCCTTGGACCTCCTGCAGCCTGCTACCATGAGCCATATTGTCGGAACTATCCCATCCGAAAGTAATAACAATAAAAATGATTAATTTGTGTAAGAATTTGTCCAAACTTCCAGATCGTTCGCAGAAAAATTTTCGAAATATCGCGTTTTGGGGACAAGCCCATGATTTGCGCGAAGTATTGTAGACGCATCTACAACCACGTGATCTACTCTTTCTGAAGGTGGTTGCGCCCAGGACTAGATTATTTATTAGTCACCTAACTCTTCAGCCGGCGGTCTTGATTTATGGAACTAATTATTGTGATAATTATATTATTATTATTATTATTATTATTATTATTATTATTATTATTAAAAACTCTCAACCGTTTTCTTTCTGTCTTTTGTTTTATCCTTTTACGCCGCTTACCTTGTTTTACAGATATCTCTTATTCCCTGAGTTTCGACTAAATTAAAAAGTAATATTTATATTGGGCTCTAGGACGAGAGCTCGCAGTTTCTTTACGTCCATGCTCCCTTTATATTAGTAACAAAACGACGACACCAATCTTATTTCCTCACAGACATCTTTTACACTTCAAGAATTTAGAGACTGTTGTAACGTATTTCGATGACCTTTCAGTTGTATCGTAAGTTACGCGGTGACATGAGAACTTACTTTCTCCCTTTTTTACGAAACATCTATCGTACTTTACTGCTTATCACCTTTACTGCCTGTTTCATGGAGGCCTCTGACCTCGCTGAGCCGCCGAAACATCTTTGGAGAAAATGTTTGTCTTTCTAGTGCGCCGCCTCACTCCATTTTGGTATGCTCTCTGCAAGCCCGAGGTACTCCTAGGCTGTCTTTAATTTATATTTCGGGGTTTTTGAATAGAAAGTTACTGTAACAAGTGAAGTTTTTGCTACAGTATACATTTTGCTTGCTGCCCTCTGTTCAGTATTGTATGTTAGACTCCATCAGTTCAATAAGTGCCTTGGGAGCAGCTGTTAGTTGTCCTTTGTATGTAATCCACTCCAAGGCCTTAAACCCAAAGTACTCACATGTACTACTTCGAAAGTTTTTCCATATGGGATACCTAATCCATCATTTAATTCATGCTGAAACATCATTGTTGTTCATGCTGAAACCACGGAAAACAAGCGAACTGAGTACGCGGCCTCTAGAATTCTTCTCCAGATAACGGCTAAATTCGACCTAGCTATGTAACTAGTGTCGAAAATTCTACGACCGTCAGGACCTTAGGTCGACCTTCGGTTCTCCCCGTCACAGGCACTGCAGTGACGTTTATTAATGCCCTGCGCCAACTCAGCTGATGCATATTGTTGTAGTACTTGAATATAGTATCCCGAGAGTATGTTTTCAATGTACGAACGGTATCAATATATGCCATACATGAATGGGTGAAAACCAGAACGATAAAAGTGACATTTGTAATATTCTGAGAAAAACTGAGTTTATACAAGGCTATATTTCACTGCCAATGTAATTTTGCTGTTTAAATGAGCACTTGAAATGCCGTGATTTTAATGACGATCCAAAGCACCAAGACTTCATAGTAATATTGAATTTTAAAAAAACAGTTATGTCAGAATTTATGAAATGGCACATATACAGTTATGGTTTTCACCCATTCATACAATCAATATACTTTTAGTATTTATGAAACGAAGATCCTTATTTTTAACGACAGTTTATTTATAATTTCTTTAAAACATAAAAGAAATAGTTAACACATCATTTCACATATTTCACATCAAGATGTAAAATTATGTGTTAACTATTTCTTTCATGTCAAAAAATATAAATAAACTGTCTTTAAAAATAAGGATCTTGTTTTTCATAAATATATCTTATAGAGAGTTCACAAAATCTCATTTAATTTTAGTATATTTTAGTAAGTATATATGTACTATTTATTTGGTTTTATTTATTTTTGTATTGTTCCTCTGATTATCCGCCCATTTCGTTTGGTGCCAACCACGTCGCGCACGCGTGAATTTGCATGCGCGCATGCGTCATTTTTCTGTACAGATTTCATCCAGTTTGACTACCGCGCTCCTGGCGTCACTTTTCCGAACTTTCTGTGGTTTGTCATGCGTGTGGTGCGATTTGTTCATTTGGAAGTTTCGAGAGCGTTCTGTTGTGTTGAATTGTAATGTGATGTGATCATGTAGTGAGAGATAAACCATGTACCGTGTTCTAATATCACCGCGTTCCCTGCTCAGTAGAAATGTAACCTAACTTAATTTGTTACCATAGATGCGATGTTCAAATGTTTAATTTTCAACGCTTTTTATGGCGTCCAGAGGAAGTATTTTCATCACGATTACGTACAAGACCTGAAATGACCATGTAAAACGCTGGAATGACTTTCATCCAGTTTGGGTACCGAAACATAACGCGTAGAAACGAACGTCCTTTTTCCATCCACTTCCCGTACAGAACAATGACGACAAAAGGATGCCAAAATGACCGCGTAAAGCAGGCTTTAGCAAGTGCACTGGTTGCGTAAGGCGCGCACTGAGGTCGGGCAGCGGGCGCGCGTTGCCTCACGACGCGAGGCGTGTTGCCGGAAGGACCGGTGGCGCTGGGAGGCGCGGGGGCGGGGGGAGGGGGGAGGAAGGTCGGGCCGAACCCGCCCGTTGCGTAACACGCCTGGCGATCGGCGTCCCCGTTCATGGTTGGAGGTAGGGATGGGGCTTCGCACACGAAACTTCGGTGTTTCGAAACATCGATGTTCGAAATTGAAATATCGATGGTGACTCCTGACTGTCAATGTTATTAAACATTGATGTTTATAAACAATGATGTTTTTAAACAACAAGTTTTTAAAACTCGATTAGTAATCATTGACGTTCACGCGGGGGAGGGGGATTTACTTTTAAGTGATATGATGTATTGTTTTCAACTGAAATTTAACTGACAAAAGAAAGACAACATTCATCAGGACAATTAAGGATATTGTAGATATAAAGATATAGGGTGGCTCGCTTGCTGTTTGCCGAGAGACTAACATTAGACGCACGTCCTAACCACGGCATGTTTTGGACACAAAGGAACCGATCATTCGCCATACCCCCGGCAAGAGTGATAGTACGTAAGATCTCGTCTGGTCTCCCGACAATTGTGGTCATGAAGTGCTTGTTACAGTAAGTGTGTGAAACTAAGGGGAGGGGATAATACAAGGAATAGGAACGAAGGATCGCCCATAGTCCGAGGCTTGTTTGTTAGGGAACTGCTCCGGCATTCGCCTGGTGTTTATCGGAGAAACTGAAAAAAAAAACGGTAAGAGCAGCCGGCCGCTAGAATTCTTGAACTAATGCTTTATTTTACGTGGCGAGACTCGGGCCATCAGGCCCGCTCTTCCGTCTGACGACGCAAATTTAGCTACGCTTCTTTCACCAACTAGCAGAGGAAGGAAGGTTTTTTTTGGGCGAGAAACAGGCGATTTCAATTTAGCTGAGAAGCGTCATTTAGGCTTGAGGATCTTTTACATGCAAGTAAATCTACTAACATGGGACAGCCGGCTTTACTTCCCCTCCGAAGGAAGGCGTACGAAGGACTTTTTCGCCCTTCCACGGCTTCGATCGGGTTTGAACCCGCCAACTTGGGTATACCAGTCCGATACCATCGCCGCCGCAATTCTTCTCCAGAGAGGACTGAATTCGACGTAGCTATCTAATCTAGTGTCGAAAATTCTGCCACCGCCTCGACGTGATCTCTAGGCCCTCAACATGTGCGCTGAGCCACCTCTGCCTGTGCCGCTGCGAAATGCTTAACGGCCGCACCTCGCTCGGAGCATGGTCCGAAGCGCTCGGCCGCGCGTTGGTCACGGGCGGTGCTGCAGCCGCTCCGCGGTGCCGTACTATCGCCTTCGGCCACGCGGCTGTGAGTCGCTGCGGCGGCGGCGGCGAAGGCTGCAGGCCTGCGCGTGCGCGTTACGCCTGGCCAACGGCGCAGCGGCCGCGCTGCACCTGTTGAGGCGCACGCGGCGTTGCAGCGCAGCCGCCTCCGCCTTCTCACCCAACGCCGCCTTAGCCGCCTCACAGGCGGAAGCTAAGCACAACCGCCGCCCGCCCGCCCGCCCGACGCCCGCCCGCCCGACGGCCCGCCCGCCCGACGGCCCGCCCGCCCCGACGCCCGCCCGCCCGCCCCGGCCCGCCGGCCCGCCCGCCCGCGGCCCCCGGCCCGCCGGCCCGCCAGCCCCGCCACGGCCGGCCCGCCCGCCCGCCCGCCCGCGCCCGCCCGCCCGCCCGCCCGCCCGCCCGCGCCGCCCGCCCCCCCGCCGACGGCCCGCCCGCCCGCCCCGCCCGCCGACGGCCCGCCCGCCCGCCCGCCCGCCCGCCCGCCCGGCCCGCCCGACGGCCCGCCCGCCCGCCGCGGCCCGCCCGCCCGCCCGACGGCCCGCCCGCCGCCCGACGGCCCGCCCGCCGCCCGACGGCCCGCCGACGCCCGCCGCCGCCCGCCGACGGCCCGCCCGACGGCCCGCCCGACGGGCCCCGCGACGGCCCGCCCCGCCCGCCCGACGGCCCGCCCGACGCCCGCCCGCCCGCCCGGCCGGAACCGCCCGCCGGACCGCCGCCGGACCGCCCGCCCGGACCGCCCGCCGGACCGCCCGCCGGACCGACGACCGACCGACGACCGACACTCTGCTTCGGTGCGAATCACGACGCAGGTCTCCGGTCATAACCGCGCTTCCCGCGCCTTCCCACGCCGCCACGGCAGATAGCGTCCGTCAGTCGCAGGGCTCTTCGCCGACCCTCCGGCGACGACGGACAAAGGGACCGCAGCAGGTATAAACAGCAGTTCTGCGCTGCGGCCGTGGCGTAGTGGGAAGGCTACCATTTAAAGCTGTGTTCTGCTAGCGGTTGTGGGTACCCCCTCCTCCGCTTCGCGTAGCGAGAGGCCGCCACCGCTTGCCGCAGCAGCGGACGCCCGCTACACGTGGGATGGCGCCCTAAAGGGGCTCAGGGCGTCTATTGATGTTACTGCAGTGCCTGTGAGCGGGACTAGCTTGTCAGCTAGGTCAAATTCAGCCGCTGTCTGGAGGAGAATTCTAGCGACCGGCTGCTCTGATTGGTATTTTTCCGTGGTTTCTCCGATCAACACCAGGCGAATGCCGGAGCAGTACCCTAACAAACGGGGCCACGATCTGTTGGCGATCTCACTTTCCTCTTCCTTGCCTTGTCCTCACCCCTTACACACACACGCTAACATTCGCTACACACATGCCGGGAGATCGTTCGGGAGCATAGAGCATGTTCCGGTTGGGGACGCCGCTAGCGGACGATAGGACGACGCCGGATATCGCTATTCAGAGGGAAACATCACCCCATCTCCCATGTAAAATTTTGCACTACGCTTACGGGACTGATGCCCCTGGTAGTTGACGTGCTCAGAATCACTAAACAGTCAATGCCTCCACCGCCTCCTGCTCCACATCCTCTGCTCTCCGTTCGTGTGTTCTCCCTCGCCTTCCTTCGGAGCCACTGCCCTCAGCATCCAGTGCGCCCGCCGCCGCTTCCCCCTCCATGGCCCCCCTACCGCTGTGCTCATGGCCCCTTACATCGCAACTTAACAGCTCTTCCCTGATCAGAAGCTCTCATCAGCCCGGAAGCGGTGTTATACGCAATTATTAAACCTTGATGTGTGTAACAAGGTGACGGGTTGCATCTAACGCAGACATATTGAACGTAGGAATCATTTAAGCTCCCTATGAACATTAATCACCACTTATAGTTGAGTTAAATGAATGTTTAAAATAACATACGAATTATTTCTTATCTTCAGTGTAATAGAGCACATAAACTTGATTTATAGTCTGCCTTTCACGTTGCTGTAAATGTTATGTGGATTATTTTTTTAGAAAAATTATTAAATATGTAACTATTAATACACACTCGCATACCTTCACAATAAAAATATTAATATAATGTATCACAACAATTTAATATGATCAAATAAATGATTTTAATGGAATGATTTTCAAGAAGCACTAGAAAATGATTTTCAAGAACATTTCACAGAACATTGTCAAGATCACACTTGTCTGTGGATGAGCACGTGCGATCATATGCTTAGGCTAGATTTGGGAATCAACAGTTGATTAGCCACAATTGCGCAATCTCTGAAGTGCAATTTTACATCCGGTGAGTACTGATTCCGAACTACTGGCAACTAATGTGGTCATTCGTTCTGTAAATGAAGGGCATGTTATATCCCAGTAGGTGGCAGTATCTCTCTCTCGCTGGAACGTGATATCCGGGGCCCGTCCTACACGTTGCTTTAGTGATTTTCCCTCTTCAGGTTCTCTCCCGGCGGGGTCCCGGCCTTAGAAAAGCTCTCAGCTCTCGTCCAGTCTCTCTCCGAATGTAAGGTAGTATAAACCATTTAATTTTGCGCGTTTGCTGGCAGGAGATCCGCCCACGACCGTCACTCACGCGACCGCGACGTGGTCGGTCCGAAAGAAAACGTCTCATAATAAGAGAAACAATACAAAAATAGGAGCAACCACGGAAAACGTCCGCTCAGAGGAACCGACAGATAGAATTTTCTTCAGACAGCGGTACATTTCAATCCAGCGTTACAATTAGTGTCGAAATTCCGCCAGTCGGGTCTTCAACCTAATTAATCTCTCGGTCAGAGACGTTGAAGCGGCAAGGAATGTTGTCACTGAGCCATCTCTGTTTGTAAGAATAATAGTATCATTATATTTGCTTTTTGTATAAAAATATAAATAATTAAATATTATATTTTTTCTTGCAAGGGAAAATATTGTTCTTTATTAATTCTTTTTGCTTTTGAAACAATTTTTATTTATTTATTTACCATCAGAAAACAATAAAACACTCTACATATTTTTTAGCCAGCCTGAAGTAAAAGTGGGTACTTCAGAGCACGCAGAGCGTGCTAAAATTTCATGTTCTACCACCACTTCCGAAAGTAAGACAATGCCCAGAAGTTCACAGAAAATTGTGTGAATGCTTCAAAGGAAACAAAATATTTTGTCTGACCGAAATATAAATTATTTTGCTTGAAGGATTGGGCCACTCGGGTTATCGCTCTTGTGTCGCAATCTTTTCTACTCTGAAAATAAACCTCTATTTTTACCACTAATGTCATAAGTTAGTAATAGCAGTTGTAAGGAAAGTTGTGGGGAATAAATTATATAAAACAAAAATGAGAATAATATTTTGAATAATCGCAATATTGCCGCAAGTTTTATTCAGACCAAAGGAGTTACAAGATGAAAGAATACTGTTGTAGTTGTGTTCGCCCTTCTTCGAAACAATCGTCCGGATACGAATCTTGCAGAACGGCTGGCGATAGAAATAAACAACCAACGGCCCGAAGTGCACTCGTCTCTCCAGCTTCGAAAGTTCTCCAGCAAATGAAAGGAAGTGCTCCCGTTAATGTCGATTGTTTATTGTGCGAATCCGACGGCGCCGACCGACCTTTTCGACGTCTTTCCCAAGTGCTGACTTTTTGCAAAGGTCAAGGGAAGCCCGTCGTGAATAATGGAGGCAAAAACTTCGTCGAGGCAACTTCGTTCTTTAAGGTTCTCGCCCGGTATAGAAGACCCTTCTTTTTTAAGCTTTCGGCCCATTTACTTCAATGGCCTTTTGCTTCGAGCTTTAGAACAATTTGCGAACGTATGCCTTTTATTTTATTTTCTAGAGGGGAATGGGTTTCATTTATTCTCAGTCGTTAAGATGAAATTATAGTAGGTTCTTAATTAAAATGTGTTTGGACTGTGACAGATAGATTTGAGATCGTAATTGAGAGCGCATTCATGAATAAATCTATTTTTTCAACAATAGTTGAAGTTGAGTGTTCTAAGACATACCTTTATTAACCTGTGTCACTTGTTTTAGGAGCTTTTTTTCTGGAGAAAATCTGTTTTATCCTGGAAGAGCTGTTTGTTTCGCGGCCAAAAGTGAGTGTTTTACCTCTTACACCAACTATTTAATGTGAAATCATAAAAGAAATTTCTTTTATGATTTCCAAACATATTTCTTTTGTTAACTCAAAAAGGAAGAATTTTGAGATGTGTCAGTTTTCCTCGGCACAGTGGATATCAGTGAGGCGATCCATGGTGCAGTGATCAAATTTCTTCCATCGTTGCAAGGTTGAAAAAATCAAGTTTTTTTTTAAATGACTCAATGAGTATTTTTTAATTGAATAGTATTTATTATTTTTGTGGGAGGGAATATAGGAGAATATTAATTTAAACTTAACCTATATTTTATGTTAAATTTTCTTCATTCGAACTGTCAAACCCCCTCCACAACGCCCACAGCAGTCGAACTCCAACCCATCGCCACCGCCCCTGTTTCCCCTCGGCACCCCTCTAACCACACCATCTCTTCTATTATTATTATTATTATTATTATTATTATTATTATTAGTACTATTATTATTATTATTATTATTATTATTATTATCAACATCATCATCCAGTCATATACTACTTGTCAAATCAGCACATGAACTACTTCAGCTTCCAGGATGACTCCACTTTCTACATTTTAAAGATATTTATCATATCATATATTACACGTTAGGATATAAAACTAATTTTATGTAAGTAAATTTAAATATAATGTTTATTTCTTTATTTTTTATCATTTTAGACTAGATTGATCAATGTTTTTGTCAACCCTGTTTCATCATCTATAGTACTGTCGAAAAGGTACACGCGAAGTGTGTGAAATGTCCAGATGTAAATAAATTCTCGTATATAAACAACAATTTGCTGATATGCTACTATGGATTGATCCTGTTTGGTCCGGACCTACGTCAGACATCCCAACCATCTGCATTATTATTATTATTATTATTATTATTATTATTATTTTTATTGTTACTATCATTTACATCATTCATATTCCGGCTGGTACTCTCAGATACCGAAATCATCGAAAAGAGGCTTGAAATTCATTCGCGTGGCCCGCGTGTGTCCAGTATTCTTCTTCTTAATTGTGTTATGAGACGAGTTGCCCAAAACTGCAAGAGCTTGTGTCTGCTAACTAGTCGGCGGACCAAGGGTTGAAATTCCGTGAGCCATGGATGTAGACTCGCTCCAACTCTCTTTATTTGGAAGCGACAGTTGGCTTGCAACGTGGTTGGGGGTAGGACGTGTAGATGAAGCAGTGAAAACTTGGCGAACGGATACAGCGAATGAAAATTATTCCAGGATATTCGAGGTAAGTTTGAACGTGTAACTGACGCGATGTTGTCTGGTTAAACGTGTCAATTAATGCACGCGTTCTGAAATGTATGATAATCATCATTAGCGTAGCATTTATTACAATGTCTTAAAATTCTGATGGATGCAAGATCATATGCTTTCAAATCTGCATGAATGTGTTTAATTCATGTGCAAGTGTTCATAATATGATTGATTCTAATATTACAAGAAATAATTAAACTGCGATAATTTTTCCTGTTGAAATAACTGTCGCATACTCAAGGAAAATAATTTTTTATTTCTAATCTACTAGAGGAAGTCCGGAAATTGTTAGTCAGTTTTATTATTCTGAAGTAAAATCAAAAATATTTGCGTTCATTTACAATTTATAATTATTTATTGTTTGAAGAGACACCATAAATGATTTATGAGGTTCATGTTTTTAATACTACCAGCATAATCAACTTAATTTCTTTCATAGAATCGCTCGAAAAAAGCTCCCAATTTTTTAGAATTTTTGCCCCAAAATTCTTACAACTAGTATGGTCCAAAATAGCTCAATCTTCTCTTTTTTGAAATGTGTGTCAGTGTAAATATGTATGTATGTATGTACTTGGCGCGACAGCCCGTGAACGGGCTCAGGCCTTCGGGCAACGTCCCTGCCTCGCGGCCACGGGTTAAGGGGGGACGTGTTTTTAGCACGTAGACACTCCCACGCCGTATTCCGGTCTTAACCTGTGACGTGAAGTTTCACATCGTCACACAACATATGTCATTGCCAGGAAATCACACACTGTAGTCTTGGCTCAACCGAGAATCGAACCCGGGGCCGCGTAGTTGAAAGCGAGCATGCTGACCAAGAGCTAGCCACGAGCCTAATGTAAAATATTTAGTATATAAAAAATACTGTCATAATATTCATCCAGAAGTATTTATTGTGTTGAATAGCATATAAACTATCAAAACCACCAATATTTAATCAAATAGATATTTGCATTAGAAATATTTTGAATTGTTGATCTAAAAAACTCTGATACTGCTTTCTCAATATAGAGAAAGTCTCGTATTGCTGCGGGAAAAAACGGCACCTGAATTTTCGACAGCAAACCCGTCATAGCTGTGCCCCGGACGGAAAAAGTGGATACATCGTGTTTTTATTTTAATTTCAGAATCTGAATTTAAACATAACCAAAAAAAGACAAAATTCGCCATCCTTGGTTGTTAGAAAAAGACGTCACTACTTCCTTCATCCTTAAACTTGTTTTGATATGTTTCACGGATGACCTCTAAGGCAGCAGAAAACACGAAATGTAAGGTCAGTGACTGTCCCTAACAAAGAACTTAGAAAAGATCCTGACCGATACTACGTCTTGAAATGACGATAAGTGATGCTTTATAAGATCAGTCTGAATTGCAGTCGTTTGCGTACAAGCTGGGCGTTTATCGGTGTTACCACATCTGTTACATGACCTAAGCCTTCATCATGACAGTTTGCCAACCCCATTAGCGGGCTATCGCGGCACTTAATTCAAACATAGCAGTTTGGAGGCCAAGGAGATTTGAAACCCGAAGGGCAGTACTGTACAGGGTTTGCCAACATACTTGTTAGAATGAAACAACGTGAACATCATATGTGTTGCTGCTGATACCGAAACTCGAACAGTTGAGTAGTTTACCTATTTTATGTCAATCATTCTCTCATACTTCACGTCTCCAGCTTTACAAACACGTACTATCACCAATATTTTCTTGTTATATGTTGAGGAGTACTTGAGTAAAAGTAATTGAATTACTTGTAACGATTACTTTGTTAGAAATTTTAGCATTTAATCGTTACTTGTAGCAGAATGTACTTTTTACTTATAATTTACACCTTGACATAAAATTACAATCGTTACTTTGTAGCACTCGTTACATCGCATGTAATCATAAATATTTTTTACATATTTATAAATGAATAAAATAAATATTGTTGATATATTTAGTTCTTTTCGTTCGCAAACTAACTCGCTTGTCGAGAACTAAACGAGCGGGTAAGTTCATTCAGTTTACGAACTAGGCTGAACAAGAGACCCCCATCCACGGGATAGAAAAATTTCCATGACTCCATTTCAACGTGCAGAACGAAGATTAGTTTGTTTGGGCTTATTCGTTCATGAACGACACATCTCTACCTTTACTTATAATTGTAATTTTACTAATTACATGTTGAAAATGTAATTTGTAATTGTAATTGAGTACAGTATTCGACTAGTACCTGTAATCGAACCCAATTCCTTTTTTCACAAACTTTTCCCATCACTGCTTGTTTATTTGTACACCGGAAGTTTTCCGAATTCTCCAGGGGAAGTTAACCTCGCTGCTACTTTCTAAAGGTCATTAATATCGACAACACCAATACTGATGTAACATCAGAAACATATTGTATTGCGTAATTAACGTATATATTCAGAATATTGGAAGACGCAAATGCTGAACGAGGACATAAATAAACCAAATAAATAAAGAATTAAAACTGAAGATCGGCAGCAGGTATTGCCCGAAAGGCTGTGTGACGAACACAAACGTCACGTGCGTGGTGTGCTGCCTCGCAACGGTATTTCGATCTCCGTCCACTACATCTTTCTGTAACGGTTGTCCTCGGCGGGTCCCATCGCAAGGTACAACTGCGTCAAGAAGGTCTGAAAGCTATCAGTGAATTGATTCAATCGGATGTAAATGGTTTAACGTTCGTGGACTCGATAATAAAACGTAATTTTCAAAAATGATTATTTTTGTTCTTTCCTATACTTAACATGAAAGACTAACTTATATTGCCCCCGCTTCAAGAAATATTGGAGAAAATTGTGAAACCGTCTTTTAAAACGTGACGCTTTTCGATCAAGCACTGTCGAATTTGACTGCGCAAACACTGCTGCGTTCACTTAATTTTCGCACGCCATGTCCATTCAGTGGCCAAAATGTGATGTTGCCGAAGAATAAAATCACCGCGTTTATGAATGACCTCGTTTAAGTACCAAATTAATAGAATCTTTAGCACTTGCATTATTTAGATAAGTTTCAGTTGTGCGATTCATCATTGAGTGTAACTTCATCACTTTCCAAGTTATGTTCATGAGAAGCAGACAGACGAGACACACTCGGAAAGGTTATTTAGAATTTTAAAATATTGTTTTATTTATCAAAAAAGGTGTAGACGATTGGTTTAGAAACCACACCTCGTATTTGACGTTTCTGCTCCAGCAATTTCATACAAAAAGCATTTTGATAACATTTCTAAAGTTTAAAAGTTATGAACGTTCACACTGATCTACTGATGGGTTTCATAATAATCAATAATTGAGAATAAGTAAATCTTAAAAATAATAATCTTTTTTAGATTGCTATCGTAAGAACGCGACCTCAGCAACAAAACAACTTCATTTATAAAGGTACGGAAGAGTTAAAAGGAAGGAATGAAAATTAAGTTTTTACAAGCAATTAATCAAAGTACCTAAATACAACGTGTAAACCTACGTGGAAAATTAAGAAGTATAAACTAAATGACTTACGTTTTGCGCTGAAATACTAGAGTATAAAAAAATGCATAATTTAAATATGTATGCTCTTTGATAATGAGAAATGTGAAAATCATCAAGAAGGATTTCAGCGAAGTGCTGAATCCTCCATTGACTTCGCGGAATATTCTTTGATTATACCTTGTCACTTTTATTAAGTATTGCATCTAATTATCGAACGCGATATTTGGAGCACGATAACCACCACATGCATATGTTTGTTGTCGGCTTCTTGTACTCTAAGCAATGTCTACTTCGTAAAATACAGCGGCTATAAAAATATCATGTAATCGTTTTATGTCATAGAAGAACTGAAATATGTAAATGAATCACTGAATAATCTGAGCATGTATATGAGTACATTATTATAATTTAGTAGCGTCCATCTTTTGGAATATAAAAATGAACAAGTCAATTTATTACGAAAAGCAGGTTTGTGAAATTGGGCACATGCCAAAGAGTATTTTTGCCCGAGATTAAGAGTTCCAAAACTTGATGAACAGCAGTAACCATGTGACCCAGTCCAAGAGAGGAAGTTGTTTATTAATTTTTTACTGAAATTTCAACGAATAAAGGCAATATACTCAAATTACATAATTGGGAAAGAAATGAATATGGATACTTTTCCATCAATGTTTTAATTATGTTAAAATAATTTTCCACCATTTAATGTGGGTCGAATATCAATGTTTTTTATAAGACCTTCCAATGCTTCGAGCCAAAAAATGTGTCCCAACGTAACCTTCAAATATGAAATATCACAAAATATCTATGTATTAAATAAAAATAATGTAAGTTAAGTAACAAAATCAAAAGTATCGTGAGGTTATAGATTGTTACATTAACTACGCATTAAGTTGCTGAACACTTGTTTCTGGAGCATTCACTTGTAATAATAGCTCAGTCAATCAAGTTATTTTCAAATAGATTTAAAGCAGAATTTCTCATCACTTTTAATTTAAACAATGAACATTGACTTTGAAACGGCATACTATTTTAAAATACAATAAGTACTTCATTTTGTTCAAGTGGATTCCGCTTGGAAACCCTATATTTGGATTGTTCTTTAAAACAAAATATCTGCGTTTGTTTATCGAGAAATTGGCTGAACTGATAATGACGCATATAGGACTCACATGAAACTTAGATTACATAGTACTGACAACGGCAGACAGTGCACTATACGAGCAAAAATATCTAATTGTCTACTCAGGAATTCAGTGGTGAACATTTGTTGCACCTTGAAAATATTGTTTGAAGCAAGTACCATTAAAATGATGTTAAAATCGATGAAATTAGCGAAAAATGCATTAAAAAGTATGTACAAAGGTACAAAATGACTTCTTAGTATTAGTCAAACCAATGAAAAATGCAATGAGAATGACGTAGAAAAGTGGGTTGTTTCAATTTGTTTTAATATAAAATTAATTTATATACTAAACGGCATTGTTTTAAAGTGAAAAGAAAAAAAATCATTAAAATCCGCTCCCTAATGATTTAGCAGAATTTGGTGAATTGTAATAAAGTAATATACGTGTACCTTGGGCTGAACGAATATTTAATGATTATGTATACAATTTGTCTTGGTGATTTGGTGACATATATTCAATGTCCAAATCATTTTAATCATCTCCAATAACGCATTAAGACTGTAAATTAGTGCCGCAAATGATGTTCAGTGTCTGCAAATGTTGTCTTCGATGTATTTTGCAGAGGTTTTGAAGATCATTATTATTCAGGTATCGTTGTGATGTTTTATTACACTAGGGTGCCCGTGCGAGAACACTCGCATGTGTATTTTCCTTCTTCGCTATGATTTTCGTTTCCATATTAAGAGGGAAAGTTGTTAACGAAACGTGATTATTTGTTTAAAAAATTTAAACCGGCAAATTTAAAACTGAAATGCAAAGGACAGCCTCAGTTTCGTTTGAATCGAGGCCATTGAAGATGCTATTTTCGGATCTGTCACGTGAGAAACAATTTTGACAGTTATTTCCTCCAAATCGTATTGGGTACAAGATCTGTTTATAACATGTAGAAATTAATGGCATTTATTTCACAAACGTTGGTCAAATTATGCTGGTTCTATTATTTTGTCATTTCGCAAACCAGAGAATTATTCCCTAAGAAAACATTTACGCTGCTAGAATTCAAGAAGGGTGTACTTAAAAGAAATATTATTTATACTATAGATTAATCTTAAAAAGTCCCTTTATTATGTGTTTGGTTGAAAGTGGAAGTGCGGTGTTAAGAGGGACGGTACGAGCTCTGATATTCAGCCAATCCCTTTACCTTGAACATGAATAACGGCTGAATTTGTACATTAAAATTCATATTCATAACTTTTTACCTCTAGGATGGCACTTAGGCAGTGTACTAGCTTCGCGTGGAATGATCCCTCGTTCGATTCCCGATCGAGTCAAAACTAAAGTTGTAACTTTCCTTTAACATCGTCTCATTTTCTGTATCTGTGTGTCGAAGAAACGTTCAGGCAGGTATAGTTTGCTAGTTACGGTGATGGGAATGTATCATTTTCGCCACACATCTTTCATGGGAGCATCTCAACCATGGACATTAAGGTAGGCCCAGACATGGGAGATAGATAGCCGGTACAGTCGAACAGTCGGTCCAAAATGTCAAATATATACAATCTTCAATAATTTAACCTCTTCGACATTATTTATACCAATACTTACGATATTATTTTCACTAACTTTGTCGAAATAAAGTAAATTACTCGGTAAAAGCTATCCCTGTACTAGAATTGCATTCTATCACTTCCAAGACATTATAACAGATGCTTAGTGCATTGCACTGGCTGAAGAATCCATTTCGTGGGCTTCAGTGATGTTGAACTGATTTAGAACCTGTAGAAATAATCGCCCGCTCACCTGAACCGAATTCACGTCTCCTCTATGCCCAGCGTTTCTGCCCAAATTCACCCAGCGCTTCTGCGACACTTGAAGGAAAGACGTATGTGTTTGTGGTTGCTATGTCGTACGCTGTGTACTTCAGGGTATCAGCAGGTGTCACTGAACCTGATCGGGAGGTCCTAGGTTCGAGTCCCGACGGTGGTAGGATTTTCACCATTAGATTGTCTGCAATTCAGTCGCTGTTTAGAAGAGAAATCTAGCGGTCGGCTGCTCTGATCGGTAGTTTTCTGTGGTTTCTGCAATCAACACCAACCCAATGGCAGAGCAGTACCCCAACAAACGAGCCACGGACCTCGCACGATCTTTCCTTTCTCTTCCTTGTCTTATTCTTACCCCCTAGTTCAACGCATTTTCACTAACATGCACTACACTACCACACATGCCTGGAGACCGTTCGGGAGTTTACAGGTTGCCGCGGCTGGTGCGGTGCTCCGCTGGAGGGAGATACCAGGTTGGGGAAAACCCCGCTAGCCGACGGCAAGTCAGTGCTGGATATCGCCATCCAGCGGGGCAAGATCACCACCACTTCTCTAGAAAACCATGAAACACTTACGTGACTAATGACCTTTGCAGTTGACGCGCCCGGAATCACTGGTAATCAATCTATCATTCAATTGTACTCGTATTTAATATTGACCCTCAATCATAGATTAGTTGTTGCCGTCAACATCATCCGACATTTTAATGTCTTCTTTAATCTGTTGATTGAACGCAAAACGCTTCCCACCCTCAGTTTAACCATTATACCGAAGAAAAACTTAATACAAGCGCTCATCACGTACAACGCAGTGCCTTCATAATCCATTTCGGCGCAAGGATTTTCTCATGCGCCTGAACCGCGAGACGTGTCTGGGCGAGCCCGTCCGGGCCCGCGAAGAGGGCCGTGTCAACGCATGCTGGTGCGAGCGAGAGGCGGCCGGCGGGCGGGTTTTGGTGGTTGCAAAATTGCGGGGCCGGGCCGGCCGGCGAGGGCAAGGCGCGGGCTGGGCCCACGCGGAGGTCCGTCCCGTGGGCGCGGATCGCCGGACGAGGGCCATTCGGTGCTCCGTGCCAGGGCGAGGGAGGAGGCCGGGGCTTTACCTACGCCGCGCACCGCCGGCGCCACGCCGCGGCCAAACCGCACCAAACCGCGCCAAACCGCGCCAAACAACGCGCCAACCGCGCCAAATCGCGTGAAAAACCGCGCCAAACCGCGCCTGCCGCGCCATGCTGCGCCCAAAGAGCGCGAGACCACGCAAAACTACGCCAAACCACGCCAAAATCACGCCACGCCACGCCACACCGCGCCACGCCACGCCGCGCCACGCCGCGCCAAATCGCGCCAATCCGCGCCAAATCACGCCAAATCACGCCAAATCACGCCAAATCACGCCAATCCGCGCCAAATCACGCCACGCCGCGCCACAATGTGAGTCGGGAAAAATACGAGTCTGTACAAGGAGGGTCAGGAAAAAGGCGAGTCTCTACAAGGCGGGTCGGCAGAAGGGCGAGTCGGGACAAGGCGAGAGGTATATAACAAGGCGGTTCGGTTCAAGGGCGGATCGCGACGAGGCGGTAGAAGGTGTGGCGAGACGGAGCAACGCGATGTGTGGAGCGGTGGCGAGAGGTGTTGGGGAGTGTGAGGGGGCTCATCCGCCCGGCCCCGCGGCGATCGCGAGCGGTTGCAGTCGTCAGCACCGCCCCACGCGGCCATTGGAGCAATTCTGGTTTTGGGTTCGACATTCGTCACGACACGCCTCTTGCTGAACGTTGCTTTTCGTCTATCACGTATATTTCAGAAGGAAAAAAGAAAGGGAAATGAAAGAAATGTGTGGAAAGAGGCTGCTAATGAAAGAAAGTGAGAAGGAAAGAAAATATTTGTGAAAATGTTGTCTTTCATTTAATGCACAAATAACATTTTAAATATTTTAGTATGAACAATTAATTTCTAAAATTCCCTTTTTGATATGTTAACTCATTTGCGTTGTATTCACATTGCCAGTTACCGCCCACAACATTCAAGGCATATAACGGAATTGGGTGTGAAATTGTGTGGTTTTTCTGTGCTTTTAAAATGAACATAAGATGATGTCTTTACACACTGCTTTTTGAGTGAATGCTTCTAACGAGACTGTGGCAGGAGACAAGTTTTAATAAAATTCCCAGAACTGGCATTTTTATATTTATTTTCTGTGTCTCGATTTCTTTCAACGCAACGCCTCTTCAAAACACTTTTCAGGCACAAAAATCTCCACATTCATATCCGAGCGCCGTTAGGGCTCGCCATTCACAACAACAAGCGCCTTCGGTGGTCACGATTCCATCGGAAAGTTAAGCAACCGGCATCTCTCACGGTATGGCGGAAGAGCGTTCGTAAACACATGCGAATGGCACAAATCATTCGACGAAAGACTCCGTGAGTGAAAATCCACGACGAGGTCACGACTCTGGGGACTTGAGAGGACCGGCCTCTCTCTGCTTTTGCAATGGGTGAGGTCCATCAAAGGAATACAGAGGACCCCCTCTTAAACGACCACTTCGGAACTGCAATCTAGACTGCAAAACGAATTGGCCGGTTAAACCGTAGCATTAAAATACTTTCCATACCGTGGTGGCATTAAAATACTGCTGAAATCGATTTATTTGGTTTAAAGCGTACAGCGTACTTTACTGAAATGAAGAAAACTTACCTGAAATAACTTCGTATGATAGATAAAAAAACAAATGCGTGTTATTGTAGGTTATGGTGTTTACAGTTTTCACAGCATGTTATATCTACCTAAATCCACCATTACAAATAAATATTTAATTTAGCACAGCATTGAAAGTATTAAATACAACTCTAAAAGTAATTGTTTATTTTATTTTGTTTGTGGCCTGAGGTTTGCCTAACTGATAGTCTTTTCGGAGGTACTAAATAAACAATGTCCATGAGAGAATTGAAGAAATGAGCTATTTACCACTTAACTGAAAAGGTGGAATGTACACAGAAATTTCAGTATTTTCACAATGACACAAACACTTCGTTTACTCTCTTCTGTTGGGTTTTGAAGTTGTTTGTGTCACGTTCTTGTAATTATATATTCAAAACATTTTGTTTACTAAATTTCTTTTCTCAACGTTCCTGCATTTATCTATTAAGAAAATTAAAAATAACTTTTCAGTTAAATAAAAATTGCTTAATAATGAATCTAGACAATATTATATACATTCATATAAATCCCAAACTTCATAAAATATTCATTTCATATAAACACCAAATTTTATCATATTTTTAGTAATGTATAAAAGGTTAAATATTTATAAAGTTTCGAGACAAAATCTCTAGTCACATTTTTGTAAGGAAGGCACCAAGAGACGATATATTCGATTATAAAGGTGGAGGCACGTTTGGCACAATTACGATTCTTTCGTTTTATATCATTCAATTAATGGAAATATGACTGTAAATTCCTTTGATACTTCCCCACTGATTCCTCTGGCTCCAATGACACTCGAATTCGCATCTCGTAAATGATTTGCGCCTGACTTAAGAATAAATAAGCATTCACTCAACCCGCCCTTGAACTATAATGCATTTAATCTTCATAGAGCTCGATTGTCCTTTGTCTTGGTAAAAGAACCTCATGCATTTAGAAATGCTTTCATTCACGTGAAGCATTAGCGGAATATGACACATACTTTTAAGAGAGTTATACTTTTAAGAGACGCATACTTTTAAGAGAGAACGCAAGAGTTTATGTTAAAAACGTTTATTTTTTTTCTTTTTGAAAGAACACACGTTGCTTTCGAAAAAGCACGTCTTGAACGTCAATATTAAAGTTCTGTCGAGACGATAAGTTTTTACAAATATATTCTCCACGACACTCTGTAACCTCTTACAGTGAAAGAAATATTATATCATAGAATAATAGTTTATGCTACTAGTTTATAATGTTAAGTTTTGTTCCACGAGTACATGTTTTGAGAACGAGCAGATTTAGGAGCAAGTTTTACGAACTAGTTACATAGGCTATTTTTTTTGTATAACAGCATTATGAATTTGAAATAGAATTAAAGTTAATTTTTTGAAAACAAAAATGCCGTCACGTGTATTTGACATTCTGGAAAAAACCACAAAACACAAAAACAAAAACAACAGAAGATTGACAACTATTCCGTTTACCGCGATTCCCTACGATTCTCTCGTTGCGATTGGTTGAATGTGTGCTGACGCAGTTATTCGTGCCATAACTGGTATATACGCCATCTGTGCCGTAAGATATCCTTTTATTAACAATTTCTTGTAGGAAAAAAGGTAGTCTATAATGTTGGAGAAAAATTTATTTAACAACCGTATTTCGTCAATAGACGTCTCTCGGATTCAGAAGGAAAAGACGTCAACCCTCGCCGCCATACCACCGAAGGTCGTTGCGTCTCCGACATCCATTTCAATTTTATACCCTCTCCGCCTCGCACGTCTTTGGATCCTCATTGGGGGTTCAGCCACGAGCTTTGACACAGGATTGGAAAGACACCGGCGTGGCGCATCCCAGGCAGAAAGCCTCGTTCGAGTGCGTATCTGGGGCCAGAAGTCTCGAGAGCGAACGCGCTCTGCCACATCAAAAGTGAGGGGGGGAGGGGGATGATGGATGAGCTGCTAACGGCGCCCCGCGGAGGCGGAGACGCCTGCCGCGACCATTCCCGCCGCCCCGCCCCGCCACGGAACGGCTACTTACAACACATGTCGCCATGACATGTACGCGCCATGACATGTTGCACCATTCCATGCCACGTGACGTGACGTCACATCACATGACATCGCAACGTCACTTCTCTCTCCGTCATGTCTCGTTACATCACGTCGCATCTCGTCACGTCCCGTCAAGTCATGACACACCTCGTCACGTCATGACACGTCTCGTCTCTTCATGTCTCGTCTCATCATGTCTCGTTATGTCACACCTCGTCACGTCATGACACGTCTCGTCTCATCATGTCTCGTTATGTCTCGTCACGTATTATAACGACTTGATACTCATGTCTCGTCGCGTCTTTTCGCGTCTCGTCACTTCTAGACACGTCACATCTCGTCTCCTCACGTCTCGTCATGCTAAGCCATTCCACGTTCCACGCCTTTCCTATCCGCTAGATTCTTAAGCGTTCCAGTCCCGACGGTGGCAGGTTTTTCGACACTAGCTTCATAGCTAGGTCGAATTCAGCCGTTGTCTGGAGGAGAATTCTAGCTGCTGGCTGCTCTGATCAATACCTGCTCTGAGTTTCCCATTGTTTATCTGATCAATACCAGAAGAATGTCGTAGCTGTAGCCTAACAAATGGGCCATGGACCGCCCGCGACCTTTCCTTTCTAATCCTCGTCTCTTCTTCCCTTACACACACAAGTACCATGCATGCATATGGAGCGACTCGTCGGAAGCTTAGAGCTTGTCCATTGGTGTCCCATTGCAGGAGATACTCGAAGAGGGAGACCCCGCGGGGGTGCGTGTAGGTTGGCTCGGAATCTCACGTTTCTGCGAGAATGGACTCCATCGCGTCCCGGAATATTACATGCCCTACATTTAAGACACTAATGAACTCAGCACTTCTCGTATATGGAAACACTAAATACTCTCTTGGCCAACATTATTTCTTTTATTGTCCTATGGTTTTCTTCTACTCAGTGCATACACGTCTTGCCTACTATTGCCAATTCAGTCATACATTTTTTCTCAAGCTGTGTAAATACCTCCGTTCCTACCGTCGTCTTCACAAATTGATCTTACAATATTCTTACTAGATAAATATGATTTCATTATTCGAAATTATAAGCTTCACTCCTCACGTAATTAAACATCTTTTCGTCTTTCGACTCTTGAAGAGTATGTCAAATTATATCATGTATTTACCTAGCTGGTTAAACCGTTAGTTTTGTTGTTCCCGTTTGCTGACATTATTCCCCGTACTTAGAGGTAAATATTGTCCTGTATTAATTTGGCTTTAACTAAGTAATTGATACCTTTTCCAAATATTGAGATTGGATATGTTCATCGCCTTTAAAGAGCGCATACAACGAATTTTTGTGGGCAGACGGTACGAAACAGTTGAATTACAAAGAAATGAGTAAACATGTTCGCTTAAAAATACAAATGTTGCTGATTCTAGGGAACAAATACACCTCAGCCTAATAATTTACTTTATCCAGTTATTTCATATGTATACACATCTGTATTTTAAAATTAAAATACCGTTGGGGAAGGAAATAAATTATGTCGAAATATGGCAAAAATTAAAAGGCATTTGGGAATTTTTACGTACATGCAAAACAGTGTGATATATTTATTGTAATGATTCTCGTCTTATTACACTAGCATTTGAGTACGTACTCACGAGAAGGACCTTAGGTTCGCTTTCGAACTGACGATTTAACCAAAATGGTATCCTTTACTTATTTAGTAATTATCTGGCTGATCACACCCTCTTTTCATAGACGAAAAATTTCTATTCAATGCAGAGATTCAATTGGTTGTCGTTTCTGGTGTTACTTGATTATTTTTCTTGTACCATACTTCATTGTATTTATTTCCAAATGACGTATTATGGAAATATAGGAAAGTTTTGGAATTCTGTTTTTTGTAATGCTGTACAGTTAATTCAACAAAGCAAAAGAATAAAAAAATACTGTAATTTTCACGTCTCGTTAAGGATCTTAATTTTTTATGGTAACGCATCTATATAACTGTTTTTTTCTCTTCAAGACTGTCATGTGTAACGTTAAATCTTTGTTGAACATGTCAAATTGACAAATACCTTTTTTATATAAATTCAACAGTTTCTTTAATACAGTAATGGTATCAATACGATCATCAACATCGAAAATATGAATGGAAGAGTAGTAACGGAGGATGGTTCAACAATACACTTACCCAAAGAAAACGTATTTTTTATATATCCTAAATTTTCCTTTCAAAGATTCTCTAACAATGTGATATTACGAAAAGTACTGCGGGGCCTACAAATAATGGACATCTAAAATATAATTAACGCCTTGATTTGCAAACAGCCGTATCCGTTGTTTTTGTTGTAAGTCGGACTAATGGCATTAATATCTTCTATAAATGACTTCATCACTTTCAACTGTTGTTGCCTTGACCTCTGAGTAACTCTTGCAGAATTTTAGAAGTGTCCATATACCACTAGGTGTGACTTGCAGCGCGGACAAATTGATTTATGGCACGTTACATCAGGCAGAATACAATTCGGGCGTGGTCTCTCAATTATACAACAAAGCAAAGCGTTTTACATCGGGCATGAGTGAGCGTTTTATTTTCCAGCACACCTTTTCAATAATCTACACGGACATGAAACATTCACGAAGTGTGTTGTAAACAAAAAGAAGACCGTTCCGTCAGTGTTAATGCATTTTGATAAGACGGAGACAGAGAGTGACTGAAACCCCTGCAGTGTCCAATGATATTTGCGTCTCATGATGACTGTTCAGTTGTTTCTCTGCTTGTCGTGACATGCTTTGCCTATCACGTCATTGCTCTAAAAGATCCGATGATCTGATGGTGTGAGTTTGTTGTGGTGATGTGTAGTGGCTGCATGACACTGTTGGACACATTAATTGGTCAAGTGGAAACTGAGTAAGGTGAATTAATATATGTTTATTATAGGAGGAAACAGAGGAAAGATCGATTCGAGAAATGCAAACTCAGCATGAGATAAATTAAGGGGTTATATTAATGATAACTGGTGACAATTGTCATAGTTAGATGTATCATAAATTCTGTTCACTTCTTCTTGAAGTACAGACATCTGAATCACTCATGGGACGCAGTACATTGCATTTTACAGTAATTAATGTGGTTTTAACATCATTTGAGGTTGAAAAAAATCTCACCGTGCAAGTGTTTGCAAAAACTATTATTAACCTACAGACATGAAATCAAATTGAGTGAAAAACCCCTCTAAGTTTTAAGAAGCGACATTCCCTATGAAGGTAATGATGTTTCTCTACGTTTCTTTATATCTAAAACATCAAGCCTACACTTTTCATTTCTTCCAATTGATGCATTTCTACAGATCCGTCTACTGCCACTACAGATTTCGAAAATCCTATTGACAGTAAAACATAATGCAAGTGCTAAAAGTACGTGTCCAGTGCATTGGACGGACAGAAAAGAAAACTGAACATTGAAGAATGACGGCATCGTGAGAAACGTGAAGGACTATTTATTCAACTAATTCACATTTTAAAACTAACTTTACAAAGTACTGATTTTTTCTCACAGTTTGTCTAATTTGTGGTTTTACAAATTGTGAAAATCAAGTCATGCTCTTTTTTATGTTTTATTTAAATTGACCCCTAAGCATTTCTTGTGTGACAAAACTGAAAATAAACAATGTGTACTTATGGGAGATAAGTGAGCCTATTCCTAATTACTTTACATGTTTCGACAAAAGTTCACCATCTGCCTCTTGTAATGGCTTTCACTTTGCTTCAAGATACAGCGTCAACACCATACATTTCGATTCTATATCGGGAAAGGAACCATGACCACATACGCTAAATGTGAGCTATATCCGATGAAATCAAACAAACTAGTTGTTTTTTTTTGTTATTTTTTAAGTGGAGTGGTTTATCATTTTTGTCTTATGTTTGTGAGGGGTGTGATTGGGTATAAGATATTCCGTTGTCTGGAGAAGGGTGGCGGGCGAGCTTATGGAGTATTGTGGGGGTAGAGGGTTGTATGCTTGATTATTGTGGAAGGAATTGGTATAGGCAGCGATATTGTTGGTTAAGGTAGGGGCGGGATACGTAGAAGGAAAAAACTAGTTTTAAAAGTAGGGTAAATGAGTAGTTAATTTGAATATATCGCGTTAGAGTTGAAGAGAAAAGAGGTGTTTATTTTACGTTGTAAGGGAGTGAAGTTTATTTGGGATAAAGTATTTTTTCAGGTAGTAAGCTAATTATTGTAGCTGAATTTGGTGAAAGAAGGTAGGAAGGGAGGTAGGTAGCGTTGAAAAGTGATGTATAGGGAGCGGGTAGAGTATGCGAGTAGAGGAGAAGCATGGACAACAGAAGTATGTAGAGGAAGAGGTATTTAGTGGTTTCATATTACGATGAGTGATGTGTCCATTAGTGTTAATGTAGTGGGATCGTAATTAATTATTCGGGAGGCGATGGAGTGCATTGTCGGAGACGGATGGATCGGCAAATCAGCTCGCGCATGGGGGTTTTCGAGTATGTGCTGGGACCGCGCGCCTGTGCGGTTGAGAGTCGTCATATGCATGCATGATTGTGTTGTGTGTGTCGTGTGTGGTGTGTGTTGTGTGCTTGTGTGTGTGTGCGTGTGGTGTGGTTCGGATACCGGCTCGGAGCGTGGTAGAGATTCAGCAGGATAGCGGGGTGTCGGGTGGGGCGCTCTGGCTGGCATTGTGTTTAGCCTGCGTACGATTTTCCTGGGTATTGATAGAGAAAATGGGGAACTAGAGCAGATATTGATGCGGCTTATTACATTCGTGCAGCACAGGTGCGACCTAGTAGAAGCAGTGCGCGTGGGATCGGAGTTACGATTTGGGATAGGAAGGGAGGAGTGGAATGGGAGATGAGAGATGGGAGACCAGGATGTTGACGTTTAGAAGTGAGAGACGAGAGCATCCTGGTATTTGTTGCGCGGGCCGGTGCCCGGTCGCCATCGGTCAGATCGCAATATCCCGGGGTTCGCTTGTGGTCCATTTCCGATGGTATTACGTGTTAATATCGTGGAGGAGATAAGGAGAATGATGAAGGAGTGGTATGGAGGTTGGCGGGAGTGGTTTAATGATTTGACGGAGTGGGGAGAGGATTGAGTGATGTAACGAGAATGAGGGAAGAGAAAGTGACGTGGATGTATGTGATGTGACTCAACGTCCACGTGCATGGAATGGTGTGAAATGGTTTGGACGGCTCACATGTCATGCGGACATGTGGTGTAAGTAGCGTTGTCGTGCGGGGCGGGGGGCGGGGATGGGCAGCGGCAGGGTCTCGCTGCCCGGGGAGCGTTAGCAGTATCATCATCGCCTCCCCGCTCTTGAGGTGGCAGAGGCGGTTGCTTGAGAGTCTGGCCGATACGTGAGAACAATGAGTCTTCTGGCTGGATGCGCACGGCCGGTGTTTTTCCACTTGTGTAAAGTGTGGCTGAACATGAGTACAAGACGTGTCGAATGAAGCGAGGGAGGGTATAATAATTGACAATGATGTCGGAAACGGCGACAATATGATTCGGTGGGTATGGCGGCGAGGTTAGCTCTTTTCCTTTAGCAATCGAGACGACGTTATTGATCGAAATAACGGTTGTTAAATATTTTTCTCCAACATTATAGCTACTTTTTCCTACAAGAATTGTTAATAAGGATCTTACGGAACAGATGGCGTTATCGTTATGGCACGAATACTGGTAGCACAATTACAATCGCAACGAGAAATCGTAGTGATGCGCGGTACCACCGGATGTTGTCATCTTCTGTTGTTTTTGTTTTTGTGTATTGGTTTTTTTCCAGGAATTGTCAAATACAACGTGACGGCATTTTGTTTTCAAAAATTAACTTTAATTCTATTTCAAATTCATAATGCTGTTAATACAAAAAAATAGCCTATGTAAAAACTAGTTTCGTAAAACTTGCTCCTAAAATCTGCTCGTTCTCGAAACATGTACTCGTGAACAAGACTTAAACATTATAATAGTAAGCATAAATATTATTCTATGATATAATATTTCTTTGCAGTGTAAAAGAGGTTACAGAGTGTCGTGGAGAATGATATTTGTAAAGACTTATCCGTCTCGACAGAAATTTTTTTCAATATGTGACGTTAGAGCGTGCTTTTTCGAAAGCCAACGGTGTTTCCTTTACAAAGAAAAAATAAACATTTTTAACAATAAACTCTTTCGTTCTCTCTAAAACTGCTATGTCTCTTAAAAAGTATAACTTCTTAAAAAGTATGCGTCATATTCGCTAATGACTTCAGTGAATGAAATCATTTCTAAATGCATGAGGTTCTCTTTTACCAAAGAAAAGGACAATGCGAGCTCTATGAAGATAAATGCTACGGAGTCTTCCTGCCTGGCGGCTACATTTGTTTCTTGGAGGCTCGTGTTCAACTGTCGGAAATGGCGTTATATTGTTTTTAAATTTTTGTATTGGGAGTTATTTACCAATTGACTACGACTTATGGACTTTATTTTTGGTTTACTGATGTTTATAACTTAACATAAGAATTCCTCGTCGCCTCTATATTATTTTAAATTTATTATTTAATAGGTATTATTACAAAAAATTGGTGTACATTGAGGGATGGGTCTCGTTGAGTGCGATATAAGTTAGATGATTGATGAGAAGCTATGTAGTCCTTGAAGGAGGAGGCCGTGATGTTGAGCCTGAGTCTATAGAACAGTCTGACGAACTTACTCCATCTTCGCGTTCAATCTTTCGAGTTTCGTGGTATTACACCCCAATGGTCTCTCCATCTGCAATCAAGCGCGAAAATGAGACCATCGCACAAGGTGTTAGTCTTGGCAAGACTGTAAAAAACTTCCCTGAAGGGGAAAACCTGCCTTCAGGAAAAGCCGAGTACATTCTAAATGGCTATCCGACGTTTATTTTTAGGCTAATTTTTATAATTGTTTTCTGGCGCGGGCGGTCCCGCGTCTCTCTTCAGTGCTTGGCCTCCTAGCACCCTGAAATCAAACTGGTGCCACAGACGATGTAGCCGCACACCCGCCTCGCCTTACATTTTCGATCCCCCCTTCCCTTCACCCCGCTACATGTGCTTATTTAATGCCAGTTTATTTTATTTGATTGTGTATTGGGCAGCTTATTTTCAAATTGAACTAGAATCTTATGACTGTACTTTCTGTTTACTGACGTTTACTACAATTAACATAAAATTCCGTCCCTATAGAAACCGAAGCTCTAGTATCAAAGATGGCATTGCCGGCATTTTAATTGAGCGCCCAATAAAAAATACTCTCCGTTGCGTCAGCG
>BOPP01000007.1:4334550-4398148 GCA_017312745.1 Gryllus bimaculatus | reverse complement strand
ACTACCTACCAGTACCCCGCTTGCAACGCACCTACTTCTGCCCACATCTTATCGACATATCAAGTCATCTAGCATATTCTTCCGTCAGTTCTACTGCAGATAGACTATTTTTAACCCAGGTACGATTTCCCCGTTGCCTACGCCGCGCAACTTCCACCTACTCACCACTGCATCCTCGCCTTGCCTTTATCACAACTTCTTGGTGCGGTATCTACTTACCCATCGTCTTTTGGTTCCTATAATAACGCACCCCCGCCCACACATACTTTTTTCAAACCCAGCGCCCACCAAGTGCCCAGCCACCGATCACAGACATAATCCCACCCTTGTCCATTTCAACTTATACCCACCTACCGCCTGCCAACTTGCCTACTCCACCTCCCGCACTGTACGCGTGAGGGTTATGTCTCGTAAGGGCTCGGTAGATGAGTGGGGAGGTAGGTGGGTTAACGAGTGGATAGGTAAACGGAAAAGTAGGTGGCTGGCGGGTGTGTTAGCGAGTAGGTGGACTGGGAAGTAGATGGACGAGTTGTCGGGGAGATGGGCGGAGTGGTAGAAGGGTTTTCGGCAAGGGGGGCGGAATGGCAGACAGGGAGTGGGCGGGAAGGCGTGCGGGCCAGCGACGGTCGTCCGGCGCGGTGCGTGTGCCAGGCACGCGTGCGCGTGAGCTGCGCCACGTGTCGTGCGCGTGCGTGCGTGCCGCTCGGCCGCCACTTCCGAGTTGGCCCGAAACGGACAGTGACGCGATGCCACGTGATCTGACGTGACAGTTCCTCAAACGGATGTATCGCCCGCCCGAAAGGGAACTGAATGTGATTTAAATTATCTTCCTAAGCCATCTGCCCAATGTGAACCATATTCTGACATCCAATCTACACGTTCGGACACAGTGTTTGAGATCATGAGGGATGGGCTATTTTTGGATCGGGAAATCATCCTATTGTTGGTCGTTCTTCAGAATGGGAATGAAAACACGATGAAGACAAAGTGTTTGCAATTATTCCTGATACCATTATTTTTTGTATTGTCCGGAATCGTTCTGAAAATGAGTGGACAAAACTCACAGAAACAGCCAATCAGAACACTAGAATTCTCGCCCAGCTAGTCAACATCTACGTTGGTTGGGAAAGCTACCACGTCCGGACTGGAATCATTTACTCCCTTCTCTACTGAAGTAGTGTGTACGCTGACTAACAACTAAATACGACAACGTAACCGATTTTATTTGATTCCCTAGGGGGTGGTTATTGTGCCTGGGAAATATTTTTTGTTGAAGAGACATACAAATCGTTTAATTCATCAGTAAATTTGATAAAGAAACGGGATTTCACAAAAATTGTCCGCCACCTCGGATGTGAAAGTTACGAAGGCAGGCAGAAACATAACAGTATACCACAGCATGCTCAAACAACACGTCATGTTTGCATGCGCTTACACAACACAATAACAGCTGGTATGTAATGCTAGCCTAGTCGGGATGAACGTGCTGTAAGCACACGTCACTGGTTAAGGACGATATTTGAAGAGGTGTGTTGAACTCCTCGGCGGACCTCGTTTGTCCTAGATATGTCATTTTCTTCGGCTTGGGCCGGAGTAGGCTTTTGACACGATGAGCATTTCAATTTTTTTCTAGGGAGGACGTTCACGTACTTAAAAAACTAAAAATGAAAAATGTAAGAAGTGCGTGACGAAACCAGCGGTTTCATTTTGTCCTAACTGCAGATGACGAATAATATGCACAAATGTAGCTTCTGACTGAATCTTGTGCCTAATACAACTGGATCAATGAATTCGTCTATATTATCTAATAAAAGTTTTATTTTTCAAAAACCCTCCAAGTTTTATTTTCCAAATTTTATAAAATCGAGGAAATCATAAAGGAGTCACCAAGAAATGAATTTCCGTGAATGGTTCCCCTGAAAGAACCAATTAATAAATGTCCAGCAGACATCTTGACCTCGGTGGGTGGGGACTACCCCATCCCTCAATTCGCATCCTCCACCTGCAATCTAGACGGCTGCATTTGTTGTGAGCGACATCGTCTCCTTGTGGTGACAGACTGCTCATCCGCCGTGCGTTAAGGCATTCATTTTCACGATAGTTGTGTTTAATTCTTGGTATGGTACAAACTATTTTACACCTAACTTATTTTTTATTTTTATTTAATAGGTAATTATTACAGACAAATTAGCTTACTTGATCCTATGTGGCCAGGCCGAAGGCCTTTAAGCCATTACAATACCATTACATTACGTTCTAATCATTCGAATTCTGGTATTCACCCCAAATGGTCTCTCCATCGCATCAAAGAAGGAAAAGAGACCATAAGGTACGGCTCAGGAAAAAACCCTTGAAGGGGGAAAAACCTGCCGTCAGAAGCCGAGTACATTCTAATCGATCCGACGTTTATTTTTGCTATTTTATTTTCTGGCGCGGGCGTCCCGCCGTCTCCTTCCAGTGCTTGGCCTCCTCAGCACCACAAACTATTTTACATCTAACTTTCGTAGTCAACTTGTAGGATATCCGATGAGGCCCCCAGCACGCCTCAGCAAAATACTTAAACGCTGCTGCGGATTCTGATGTGTCTTGTTAGAGAAGAAGAGAGAGAGGTGGGACAAAGAGAGGAATAGTGAGGGGGAGAGAGAGTGAGGGGTGAGTGAGAGGGAGAGAGTGATAAATGGGCGAGAGGGAGAGAGGGAGAGAGTGATGAAGGGAGTGATGAAGGGGGAGATAGTGAGGGACAGAGGGTGAGTGAGAAAGAGAGAATTCCCCCTAAGGGTGATTTAGATCGTTTTCACATTATT
The DNA here is from genome assembly GCA_017312745.1 of Gryllus bimaculatus. Classification (NCBI taxonomy): domain Eukaryota; kingdom Metazoa; phylum Arthropoda; class Insecta; order Orthoptera; family Gryllidae; genus Gryllus; species Gryllus bimaculatus. Next base: position 4,395,344 of record BOPP01000007.1, on the reverse strand, counting down.
TAAAAGTGCAATTTGTTAAAAACTTTATTATACTCAATTTCCTGACAGCTATCAACAAATTATAAATTTCCCCCAAACATAAAAGTAAATATCTTTTTGGGTAATGAAACATTCAGAAGAAAATAAGTGAGGTAGACTTTTACCCCATATCTTTTCTGATTGATTGATTAATTTCTGTTTCCAGGCGCGTCAAATTCTAGGGTTATTAGTTCCGTAAGTGTAGTTCGTATATTGGCGAGGGAGGTGGTGATCCCCCCCCCCCCGCCGCTGGATGAAGAGTTCTGTCGCCGATCTACATGTCGGCTTGCTGGGTTTTCCTCAACCAGATACCACCCTCCCGTAGGGCACCGCCCTAACCGGAACAAGCTCTAAGTTCTCGTATGGTCTCCCGGTATGTGTGGTAGAGTAGAGCATGTAAGTGAAAGTGGCTGTAATGGATAAGAATAGGACAAGGGAGATGACGGAAAGCTCGAGCGCGGTCCGTGGACCTTTCGTTAGGATACTGCTCCGGCATTCGCCTGGTGTTGAACGCAAAAAAACACAGAAAACTACCGTTCAGCGCATCCGACCACTAGAATTCCTCTCCAGACAGCGGCTGAAATGTGCCTAGCTATATCTACTTATTGTAGAAAATCTTGCCACCGTCTGGAGTGGAACCCTGGGATCCCCCAACCAGAGCCATTGCAGTGACATCAATGTGGCGCCCTGAGCCATCTCATCCATTCCGCTTCCCATTCCCGATCAACCGCCGGCGAATCCCGAATCCGCAGTGCGCTCAATCGCGGCGAGCGTCCTTCGCGAAGGGCTGGTTCCGCGTACGCGCGTGCCGGGCGGCGAGCGGCCGCTGCGAACAAAGCGCCCCCAGACGCTATGGCATTCCTTCGCTGGCAGGCAGACGGACGGACGTAGCGGTGACAATGCGCCCAAGAATCCCGCCCGTCTCTACCGGCGCGTTGCGTTTCTTACCCCGGGCCGCCTCGGCCTTCCGCGTGGGGTGGACGGCGGGCACTCGGGAACAGGAATTCCTCTTATCGTCCATGTACAACGAAAGTGACAGGTCTAAAATAAATCGTCATTTGGGGGGGATGGGGTGATGTTTGATGAGAAAATGGTCCAATGTTTTTTGTTTTTTTAAAAAAAGTATTGGAATCACCTCCATAACATTGTTTCGAATTTTCGGATATAAAGATCGTGCTTAGTAGTTGCTTGAGCTGCCACTTCCTACATGTCAGGATTATGGTCTATAAGAATTGTCTCGGAAGATTTGTGCAGGTGGTGAGGAGTGCATTGAATTTTGTACCCGGAAACCAGGAGGTCTGTGTGTGTGGTACGTGTGAAGTTTAGAAAAAAAATAATGGATGGAAGAGATTGTGGAAACGATCAACAAAATCAAGACTCAGAAAATCAAGAACTGTCGAATCTTTGTTTACATGAAATAATATTGACTATATTTCCGGACACAAACTTCAACTTCACTCCAGCATAAACTGAGAAGCATTGCCGTCGCCGAACACGTCTAGAACAAGGTAGAAATTGATGTATTGTTAGTGATTCCTGGCGCGTCAACTGCTAAGGCCATTCGTCCCGTACGTGTAGTGCATGCTTTTCTCCTTGATATGTGTCGGATGTCTTCACCCACTGGACGGAAGTGAACCACTACCGTCCGCTAGCGGGGTTTTCCTCAGCCAGGAATCTCCCACCAGCCACCGCCAGCCGGGCAATCTAAATTCCCGACCCGTCTCCCGGCCTGTATGGTAGTGTAGTGCATGCTAATGAAAGTGTGTGAAGGAAAGATAGCGCGGGGTCCGTGGAGTTGTTAGGGTCCTGCTTAGGGTCATTCGTCTGGTGTTGACCGGAGAAACCACTGAAAACTACTGATCAGAGCAGCCGGCCGCTCGTATTCTCCTACAAACAGCGACTAAATTCTACCTAGCTGACAAGCTAATGTCGAAAATCCTGCGACGTAGGGAGTGGAACACTTAGGACTTCCCGGTCAGGTGCAGTGACAACAGCTAATGCCCTGAGCCACCTAGGCCGGTAACAAGGTAGAGTAAAATGTTGTTTCTCACTTTCCCTGCCGCGTCTATGCGTCGGAATTCTTCTCTCTCGTCGTTGAGAGTCCAGGAATACTCGAAAGGACTATTCAGCTTTCGCCTCGGTTACCTTACCAGAGGAATGACATTACTGCTACTACCATGCAGGACGGCGGAAACTTTCGCGACGTTGTTAGCACCGCAACCGGGCTTATAGCGCTTTTCCTGTTTTCTAAATCGAGCAAGCGGATGCTTATGGCCTTAAAGTACTAGGTGAGTAAAGCTATTGGGGTTAACATTAGTACGCGAGGGAATGGAAAACGTCACGAAATGCGATTCGAAAGCACTTACGAGTGTAGAAAGAAACGATTTCGTCTTCCTACAACCTGCATCTCCATCTGCTTCGAGCAGTAGAACAACTCAGAACATTCTGGAGAAATTTGACTTTAAATTGAAATCGTGACGTTTGCTAGGCCTTTTTGTAAATGCATCCTGGGAGAAAGGTCATCTTGTGTCCACTTCACTAACACGCAAGTAGTTAAACTTTCTCCATTCTTCGTTGGAGTGGTGTGCAGTTGTTTTTGTTTGCTTTGCTTCTCGACTATAATGCCGTTTGCGAGCAATTTTGTGTTCTGTAACTCTGTCTCAAAAATATAAATTAGTCGCATCGGTGTCATAGTTTTTTAAATCGGTTTTTGTTCTTATACATCCATCGATTAAACATTCAGATCATTGTCATTTTCATATAAGAGGAAATGAATATTGTTTTAGTATTTTTGGCCTGGACTTCATCTTAAAATTATTTTCACATTTTTCCTATCTTCATATTAACAGATTTTACTGCGCGGCAATAAATGAAATTTATTACGTATCACTCGAGGAATAAATTAAAAAAAAATATTCCCCTTCATATTCTTCACATTTCATAGTAAAAGAAAAATGTCTATATCGTTTTAAAAGAACAATAGGCAATTACACGAAATCAAAAATGTAAAGCGGGAGATACCCTAGTGTAAATATGAAATACTTGTATATCAAGCTAAGTGAACTCGCTAACTCGTGAACAAGCTAAATTTCCTCTTGATTCCATTTGTCTCTACAGGTGTGTAGTTCATCAACACGAAATAGCCAGCAAATGAAATATTTAATATTAGGGGCATACTCCAGAGAAAGAATCTAGCGTAGCCAAGGACAGACGCCCTCTCAACGATTCTGGAAATCATTCAATGCCAATAGCGGAATTTTTTATTTCAAATCAGTATTTAGTTAATTGTGTACACCATTACATTATTAAATATTTAGGCATTACAATATGTATTTTAAAACAATAGTAAAATTATGTTTTCTTCAATAACCTCACTTCTGACTCTACACGAGTTCTCCTCTTTGGTATTCTGGTTCTGCTACTGTTTAATATGATTGTATCACAATATGGAATCCATTTTCCTCGACACCTCTCATGGGTACAGTGTAATATGCAGTCAGTCATTTGAGTTAAGTAAGAGCGGACACACAAAACTCCACGTAATAGCTTACTCTACACTTCCAACCATTTTAAAAAACGCCGAAAAAATGGCCTATTAACGAACCGTTGCCGCGTTCTCGTGCGCATTTTAGAGTCTTTAAACGGAAAACCGGCCGCCTACGGAAGCTCTCATTTGGCTAACACGCATAACACGTCCGGCTCACTTGCCAGCCCCGCAGCCCCTTTCATTTGGGGCCGTAAAGCAGTCGTTACAACCGGAAACATCGCGCCGCCATTGTGTGCCTCATTCGGAGCTCCTGTGGGACGCCGAAGCGCCAGGAAAGCGAGATGAGGGGAGGACTTTCAAAGCGGGTGGTGTTAATGGTGGAGCCCGCCAATCATTCGTTTTTTCTCTGAGGCAAAAGGGGTGGAGGTGTGTGTAACGACGTAATTTTGTGAAATGCTTCCGGTAAGCACCTCACGCGGTTTGAACATGAACAGAAAATTGTGCTTGGGAGAAAGCACTGGGTAGCTTTAGATTACAACGATGGTACACGTAATTTCCAATAATGCTGTTGAATTCTTTCTTCATCGACCCACCCCTCTACATTTTCCTCTAAAATATACAGGGGACATAATCAAATCTCACAAAAGTTCACTAGATATGACTTACAGATAGCTACTTCATATTCTTCCAATATCTTATACGTCCTTTTGTGCTGCTATACTTAATTATTTTCTTATTCTTCCTTTTCCGTATTATTTACCTACTGAAGATGGAGAAACTGTAAATATTAAGACTTGTTGTGGTTGATTATTTTGTAACTCACATTATGGAGTACCACAAGATATCTGCTACTACCACTGAATGTGTTTCATAATCCAATATTTTCGTTAATTTCTCGATTTTCAAAAAATAATTGGAGACCCTTTTGTGAGTAGCTGAGCCTACTTCATTCAATGCTGTGCAATGGTAACCATATGTATCTGATATTGAGTAGTATTAATCCTGCCTTACGATTCATTAGAATTCAATCTTTATTGTGATTAAATCATTAAATTTATTCATTTTTTTCTAAAACATAAGCTATCTACAGTTTCAAATATTTGCCACTGTAACTATTATCACTGGAAAAACCGAATAGCCATTTTGTGCATCGTTTCTAGCTCTTATGGAATGTCGAAACGGTAGGAAACCGAGATGAGTTGGCTACCTTCAAAGATGGCGATATTAAAAGGGGATCCCCCTGCGCCTTCTGATTTTTTTCTTGTGAATGTGGTGGAAGAGATATATGAAAGACTGGGAAGTGTTTATGGCGAACAGTTCACGCGATTTGGTCTAAGAATAGATGACTGCCGGAAAAAAGCCCAGTACATCTACTATCCCTTAAATGGATGCAGATTGAGATGATTATCGTTTCTACCAATTCTTTGCTATGCAATTATCTGCAGTTGCTTCGTTAAAAATATTTCTCGATCGTTAGGACATAGATGGTAGTATCCTATTCACATTACCTATGATAACTTTATATTCTGGCCCATTCTTTCTCCTCTTTTAGTTAACCTTATTACTATACAATCGCGGTTCTGCGCTGCTAGTGGCGTGAACACCTCTATTTAAACCAACGCTTTACTTGCAGACGCACCACTCGGAAGCGTCGCTGAGTGGCGTCGTGGGAGGCACCTTAACTCTCACTATAACGGGAGCTAAAGACCTGCTGTGTGCCATTCTTTCTCATCTTTTAGTTATCCTTATACAAACGCGGTTCTGCGCTGCTAGTGTCGTGAACACCTCTATTTAAACCAATGCTTTGCTTGCTGACGCGCCACTCGGAAGCGTCGCTGACTGGCGTCGTGGGAAGGGAACTTAACTCTCACTGTAACGGGAGCTAAAGACCTGCTGTGGGCCATTCTTTCTCATCTTTTAGTTAACCTTACTACTATACAAACGCGGTTCTGCTCTGCTAGTGGCGTGAACATCTTTATTTAAACCAATGCTTTGCTTGCAGACGCGCCACTCGGAAGCGTCGCTGAGTGGTGCCGTGGGAAGGGACCTTAACTCTCACTATAACGGGAGCTAAAGACCTGCTGTGGGCCATTCTTTCTCATCTTTTAGTTAACCTTACTCCTATACAAACGCGGTTCTGCGCTAATAGTGGCGTGAAAACCTCTATTTAAACCAATGCTTTGCTTGCAGACGCGCCACTCGGAAGCGTCGCTGAGTGACGCCGTGTGAAGGGGCTTTAACTCTCACTGCAACGGGAGCCAAAGCCCTGCTGCGGGCCCCAGCGGGGCATAAGGCGCGGCCCGGGCGGAGGGGTTCAGGGGCTTTTTCAGCCGCGTGCCGGCCCGAGCGCTGCCGTTTCCGGGTATCGCCATCGCCGCCGCCGCCGTCGGTCTTTTTCTGCGGCGGACCGCGCTTCGCGACCCGGGCGGGCTCAGACGCCCGGGGAACACAATGCGCCATCAAGCGCGGCGGCACGGCCAGCCGGCCGATGGCGTCCCGCTGCTTCCGTGAAGGCAGCCCCGGGGGAGAGGCGGCGGTGGTGGGGTGTGAGGGTCCGCTGGGGTACGCGGGCGACGTTCGTCTGACAGTTCGTCTCTAGGGCCCAGCATCTGAGTGCCCAACTATCCGCATTTCCATCTGTACGATTGTCCGACCATCTGGCCCTTTGTTCCTGAATATGTCAGTCCGCCCGACTACCCACCCGCCCTTCTGGCCGCCCGTCCACCCGTCTACCCCTCTGCCCGTCCGCTCGTCCCCCCCCCCCCCGGCTGTTCATCCGACTCACTACCCGTCCCTTCTTCGGACTCCTGTCCCCTTTGAGTGTCATCCCCCAGCAGGTTTCCGTGAACATCTGTTTCGCCTGTCTCGTCGTCACATTATCGTAATCCATCCTATCCGTTACACGTCGCATCCATCCCAGGAATGTTCATAAGCTTAGGTACTGGAATCAATTAAAGATTCCGTCTGTCCTGTCATCTCTCACTCTCCGAATGTACGTCTCTCCGCCGAGACGGTCCGTCTTTTTCACCGTCCGTTTGTCGTCTCTCCGTTACGTTCCCCGTCCACATGTTCTTCCATTCGTTTTCCCCTTCTATTTTCGCCCGGGTCTCTATTCCCAATTTCGTCATATTCTCCGTCCCTCTCCCCCCTTTCCACATTTCGCCTCTTAACCGGCCGACTGTCAGACTCTTTGTTCACCTCTGCACTCGGTCTGCCGTCTATCCAATTCTCCTTTTCTCGTCCTCGTTCTTGTGCCTTTGCTTCTGTATGCTTCCAATTATGTCCGGTTGTCAAACTTTCCAAAAGTCGGAATGGCCTGTGAAGTGCTCCTTCATTTCTTAGTAATTATTTGAGGTCACATTTATTTCACCTAGTCTTGTGTGTAGAAAAGAGAAAGTTTAATTAAGTTTTACTTCAATAGGTTTTTAATTTGCTCTCGCGACTTGTAATTCCCAAGGTAGTCCATAAGTGGCTTTCAAATAATGAAACAAAATAATGAATTAACGCGAGTGTTTCGTAGAGGCACTATCACTTGGATTACGGTTCAGATCAATGAATGACAACTTTCGGTACACGAAATTATTTTTAGAAATATTGATTTCTAGCAAACAAGTTTTAGTTTTTGAGACATATGAAATGATTCCATATCCCTAGGGTGAACCTGGCCACTGGACTATATAGAACAAATTACATTGCGTTTTAAGAGCTGGTTTTACGTAAGGTGTAGTCATTATTAAAAAAAACAAGTACTGTTAAGATACTTCACTTAACTTACTCCTAGATGTACCTGTTTAAAGCACCGGTTTAAGTATTCTCAGTATGTAACGTTACATAAGGTTGTTAACAGGACAAGTCTTTATGGAAGACTTCATATATCACTGACTGACGGTTTTACCTAAGCTGAAGCCATTTCTTGTCGGTTAAGCACGAGTTTGGTATGTTAAACGTTATTTTCAAGAAGAGATGCTGCTATGCATGTTGACCTTTTCTAAAGAAAATTCTCTTGACTAAAAAATCTCTAATATTTACACACACGTTTCTTATGAAATTTTCTTTTAGAAGAAAAGTAGATTGCATAAGAAATCATACAGACGCTTTATTGAATTATTGCCAAAAATAGGGCGGCACCGTATTTTTGCCCATAAAAAGATCATCATAAACCTTAGGAAGAAATTGCTTTCGCTTACATACACCGATATAATAACTGATAACGGTTATTCTGAACTTTCATCCCTTAACGAAATAATCACATTAAAAGCACTACCGTGTGAACACATACGTTAATTACAGAGAAATACCACAGTAATAAATATTCCTAAACAATAGTTAGAGGAATAGTTTTAGGTATCGCTCTCATTCGTTGTTAAAAAATATTCTGTCTATGAAGTTATTTAATTTGTTATTCATCACTCTCTTCGATTCGAAACGAAAGAAAATTAATTCTTGTCAGAACGTCATTCTTTAGGCGATTCTGAAATGTGAATACTTCTTCCTTTCGACATTCATCATGTTCGATTTTAAAATGTGCCGTATATTCCTTAGAGTTAAATATCTGCAAATATAAGGTATTCAATGTATTGTTTTATTCTTATTTCGGTTAACCCAACACGAAACATGCGCTTCGAGGATCTCTCAACTTGTCCCTTAAATCTCGGATCTCCAACTCACTTCGAAGATACTCCAAATCGTGACGGAATGGCGGTGTGAAGGTAGTGGAGCAATCCATCATTCGGCCTTCAGACTCGATTTATTCGCAGACTTTTGACGAGCTATTTGTAACCAACAGGGGGGGGGGTGCGATGTTGCGGGGGGTCGCTTCTGAGGGGCCGTGCGCCAAGGTGAGCACCATGCGTTCCCTAAAATTTGCGGAATCGTTCGTGAAAAGGAAGCTCGTAAATCAGAAGTGATGGGAGTGACGACAGGATGCAAACATCCAACGAGAAAATGAGAGTGGCTCGAATTGTGACAATGGCAGGATTTTCAACACTAACTAGACAGCTCGGTCTAGTTCAGCCGCTGTCTGGAGGAGAGTTCTAGCGGCCAGCTGCTCTGATCGGTAGCTTTCCGTGCTTTCTCCGATCAACACCAGGCGAATGCCGGAGCAGTACCCCAACAAAGGGGCCCTTACCGTGCGTGTCCTATCCTCATCCCTTACACACTAACTCTAGCATGCACCACACTACCACACATGCCGTGTGACCGGTCGGACGCTTAGAGCTTGTGTCGGCTGGGAAGGTGTCCCACTGATGCGAGATACCTGGTTGGGGAAAATCCCCGCAAGCAACGTGGTTCGCCATCCACCGGAGGAAGATCACCGACACCTCCCACGATAAAAATATGCACTACACTTACGGAACTAATGTCATTAGCAGTTGACGCACTTGGAATCACCCATCAATCCATCCAATCAGAAAATTAGGCCTCACCCAGACATTTATCGGTTGCGATCCAACTACAAAGCTGTTTTAAAAAACTATCCCCCATTATAACTCGATCCTTAAAGTCCTTCGGTCTACGCAGCTGCAGTGACCAACTCGTAACACTACCTCTCCCGGCAAAAACCATTGAAATTAGCCTAATAGAACGGCGTGCCACAATCCGTCCCAAAGAACCATGTTAAAGCGTCCGCTTAAAACGCAGCGTCTGTGGGCGGCGGGATATGAAGCGCTCATTACCCGCGAGGCCTCTCGGAGCCCCAACTGGAGGCTTCCGTTGCCCACGCGCCCTATCGCCCCCGTCGCGCAGCCCTCGTCCCCTCGCCCCCTCGCACACTGGGCGGGGTCAGAACGAATAATTGCAAGAAAAAAAACGTTCCTTTTAGAATTTGATTGATTGAGTGGTAATTCCGGGAGTGTCAAAGGCTAGGTTTATTAGTCCCGTAAGTGTAGTAGCCCATGTATTTTCCTCGAGAAGTTTTGGCGATATTCTCCTGCTGGTCGTGAAGATCCGGTGTCGACCATCCGTCGGCTAACGGGGCTTACCTCAAACATATATCTCTCCTCGGTCGGGCACCACCTCATCTGGGATAAGCCCTAAGCTCCCGACAAGTCTCCCGGCCTGTATGGTACTATAGTGCATGTTAGTGTAAGAAGTGAAGATAGGACTAGGAAGAATAAGGAATAATGGTGCGCGGTCCGTGGCCCGTTTGGTACGGTACTTCTCCGGCATTCGCCGGAGACCACGTAAAACTACAGATGAGAGAAGTCGGCCGATGGAATTCTCTTCAAGACAGCGATTGAGTTTTATCTAGCTCTCTAGCTGTTGCTGAAAATCTTGTCACTGTCTGAACTCGAACCTAGTACCTCTCGGTCAGAGGCTCTGACTGGCAGCGACATCAGTTGATGTCCCACGTCGCCTCTCCAGGAGGGATTTTTGCCCACTGTGCATATCCGTCCCTGCCCACGGGCACTGCGTGCCCAATTGCTGCCCTGCTGCATTGGGCTGCTCTCGTCCCCAATTGCGCATATGGAAGACGTCTCCACTGAGCTGCGGATGCCGTTTATCAGGATGCGCTCGCTGTGATGTCGCTAATGGCCGGCGTCCCGCCTGCTTCGGTAATGCTCCCGGTGCTTGGAAGGAGTCCATGAAAGGTCGTCGGACTCTGGAGGTGGGCGTTTCTTTTGGGGAGAGCGGTGCCATCCCAGCGCCACTGACCGGGTGAACTTAGAACTCGAGTCGCAATGGTGGGGGATTTTGCGATGTTAGCTACACAGCTAATCCGAATGCAGTCGCTGGCTATAGGAGAATTTTAACGGCCATCTGCTCTGATCGTTTTCCCCCATGGTTTCTGCGATCTATACCAGCCGAAAAAGTACCCTAACGAACTAGCTACGTACCGCGCGCGATCATTCCTTCTTCTTCCTTCTCCAATTTTACCCTTTACTTACTTTAATACATGACTACATTACCACACATACCGGGCGACCGAGAATATCGTAACAAATGCTCTACTGACCAAGCGCGGTCCTTCCTTCCTCATCGAGAGCACATACAGTAGAAACGCTGCACTGCTAAATATGAACTTCGCACAGCGTAGGGAGGTGGCTCACTGAATGAAGACTGCTGAAACATTTCTATCGGGAGATGTGAAAGTTCCAGCCCTACCGCTCACCCATTTTTGACGAGGTTGAATTCGAGCTGCTTCGGGCTGCTCTCGGGCCCAATTGCGCTTGTGGGGAACATGTGCTCTGCGCTGCATACGGCGTTTGTCAGAATTCGCTGTAAAGACTGCCTAAGTCTGGCAATGCGACGGCTTCGATAATGGTCCTGGTGCTTTTCACTAGAGATGCGACATCGATAACAAAACGTCGACGTTCAAAATATATCGACTAAAACCCATCAATGTGTTCCAACATCGATGTTTTGAGATTGCTTTAGTAACCTGAACATTAAAATTTCTTGTGCATTAAAATTTAATATGAGTGTTCATGTTTATCAATTCACCGAATAGGGGTACGAGAAGAAGGGGCAGACCTGACGCCCACAACGCCCACATCTCAATGTGCGAAATGAATATGAAGAAAGAAAAAATGCGATGACATGGAGGTCATCGCAGGCAATTGTGTTTCGTCCATTTCCGTGGTGAGAATTTTTTTTTCCCTGGTGAGGGGAATTTTTTCCCTCGTGAGAAAAGGAAAACGTATCTCAAGCCACTCTGCTATTTCAAGTGAAATTAAATTTCGATGACAAGTCCATTCCAAACATTGGTTCCAATAGATCCTCTTATTCGAATTGCAGCGTATACATCCATGCTTTAAAGTTCATTAGAATGGTACTTTTTGAGCGGGTTGTACAGGATTTGAGAAAACAGTTTTGGAGGCCAATAAAACGAACAATTTTTAGATTTTTTTGTTCAAAATAAATTATTTTTATTTGAATACAATATATAAATAATCGAAACTACTTCGACTGCCCCTTACCCTTTAACGTTTAAGAGTGAGAAAATTTAATCTGTTGGTAAATATTGAAAATCAAGTGAAGTTAACTTATTAAACAGATAAACAAGTATTCATGAATATGAAGCCATTTTATATGTAAGAAGGATGTTTAAATCGTGAAAGCCAATGTTGGTCAACTTGATTTGTGTACACTCTCAAATTCAGCATTACACAACTTGATACTCGGTGTTCCCATGTATCGGAATTAATGGATACCCAACATCGCTTTCGATTAGTCGATAGAGTTCACCGACGTCCTGCTCAGTTTACCCGTCGCATCCCATTTGTTTACGCACACACGCGGTTGCGTGTGTGCAGGTGTGTGTGGCGTCCGATCACAATCTGTCGGGTAAATATGGTCAGTGCACAGAACAGACCGAACGATTTCTGAATTTGTTCTTCAGTATGCACTGCTGCTCAATATGCATCTCTGTGTTTGGACAGGTTGCGTCGTAGCGGTCGAACAAAGCCAGTACTTGGTTAGTCTCCTTGCTTTCTCGAAATTATTTGTAGATCGTTGTCTCGAGGGGAGATAATTTTTATTCTCCTGTGACGAGAATTTTTTTCGAATTCAGTGGCATTTTTCAAATACACATTTTTTTTCGGAAACAAAATATTTCATTAGAATAGCGAACAGTTTATTTAGATACGCCTCGGTGTCTAAGAAATTTGCAATTTAATATCGGCCGAAAAGATTAAGGCACGGGACTGACGAAAAAGATGCAACATTCGAGATGAACAATATTAATTTGAAAAGAGTTTAAAATCGATGTAACTTTCAATGAGAAAGTTGTTACAGCTAAATATTAAAATGTCTGGTTTCACACAACAAATATTACGCACGTTTCTTTGATTTGGACAATAAATCCAAGTCTGTTAATTCCCAAACATTGAAATTCGTATAGGCGATTATTTAAATTGTTTTAGTGTTAAATTAATGTAACGACAAAATATACAGCTCGAGAATACAAAAATAGTATGTAGTTTATAACCCTAAAATTTGAAGATGACCATGTTTTTAGTATTTTTTGAGAAATAGGCACATTCCTGATACAATGTACCTTTCAACTTTTCGGTCATGACATTCTTAGTTCTTATTGTGAGTTACAATTGACTTTCTGGTAATACATTTTTATAAGAAAAATCATATCAACAACAAATATCTTTTCTTGGATTCGGTGTACTCATACACCATTACAACACACAAGTATGTGTGTCGATAGTTTTGAACGTTCGGCGAATTGTTAAAATCCTTAACAGAAGACGACCATTATCAGTGACTATTCGATCATCTGTAAGTCAATATTACAGTACCACATTATTAGGAAAACTATATTTCCTCGTGGAGAAAGGAGAGTATTACCGTGAACCCAGTAGCAAAGCTACAAAAAGCTTATTTAAAGAAAAGCTTTCTCCGTCACCTTGGGTCACTACGTTCATGAACTGCTTCCGTGGCTTTCCATGTCTCCTCGCGCGTTCCGCAGTGAGTCCTCTACGCCACGCCTCTTCTCGGGCGCTGTCCGCGACATGGGACGAGGACGACCGCACAGCTCGCCCGTCCCCCTGCGCCACTGTGCCAGTTTTGGGACGCCCGCAGACCAGCACAGTGCGCTCGCGCGGAACACGACGCGCCGAAAAGCGCGCCACTTTCCGTTTTCCTCCTCGCAGGATTACGTAAATCCTCGATCTTCCTCGTCTAGTGGTGCTAGGCGCGAGAAGAGTATTCTGATAAGACTTCGGTCTCTGCCGTTTCTCCCACGGGTATCTGTTCCGCAGGAGATCCACCCCCTATTTGCGGTAGCTGCGAAACATATGTTCTCCTGAAGTGTGGTAAGGTAAGAGATAGCCGCCAAAGGCCATCTCTTTGCTAGCTGTCTAGCAGAATTACTTTGGAATGAAAAAAAATATCTCCGTAAGCATTACGAGAGGCTAAGATCTACGCTTATTTGGCTTTTAGTTGGAATTTTTAAAGTGCTTATCTGACCTATTTATGCCAAACTCTTTTTATAATTGGACACGTCATTTTTCAGTTTTAATTACATTTTACTTTGCATTTTAGAAAAAATGTTTTAGTTTGGCACTGCTAGAGTGCGTGCTGGTCTTAATATAGTTTGACACGGGCGCCAATAACCTTAGCTGTTGAAGCGCTCTTAAACTTAATCATCATCTTTTCCTCGCCTTTACTTTTTGTTTACGCACGTTGATTTTTCCTTCTTTCTTTTCATTTGTAATGTTGAAGAAGCTGAGGAAGAAGTTGAAGTTGACAAGAGGCTGAGGAAGAAGTTGAAGCTGAAAAGAGGCTGAGGAAGAAGTGGAAGCGAAAAAAGGCTGAGGAAGAATTTGAAGTTGAAAAGAGGCTATGCAAGAAGTTGAAGCTGGAAAGAGGCTGAGGAAGACGTGGAAGTTGAAACAAGGCTGTGGAAGAAGTTCAGGAAGAGGCCGAGGAAGGCAAAGGAGCTGAAGAGGAAGAGGAGGAAGCTTCAGTGAAGGGGAAAGAATGCTCGTGCTCGTCACCCACTGTGAGGCCCACTGTGATCGCGTGCGTCTTCTGCCGTCCTGTCGCCTCGTCCTGCGTCCTGTCTCCGTCACAATGGAGGCGGGCGCCTTCACTGCACCGCGGAGAGGGCTATTATCGCATTAGGTGGGTCGCCACCGCCGCTGCCCCAGACGACGACACGTGGAGGACGCGAGGGCGGGAGGGCGGGAGAACTTTCGCGGGGCGGACGAGGCTTCCCACGTCTATCACGCTCCCTTCCTTGCCTCTGAGTCCTTAGCTTTGGACGGGTTTCGACTTGGGTGGAGTTTGTTTCATTTTGACACTTCGGGAGATTTCGTGTCTAACTATGTTTTTGAGACTCTTATATTTGTATTTTTGTAAGCAGACATCACTATAAGATATATCACTCAAAATGAGGAAAGAACGAACTGGGTATTAAAATTATATGTATTTTCAGGAAACATTTAGTTAATATGTACTTCTTATGTAAACTTTACATAAAGAAAATACAACGTATATACGTATTAATTAAATTTTCAAATTTATAAAACTATGTTTATGAATATCAGTGAAGTCTTTGATTTTTCGGCTAAGATAAACTGAACGCACCTTCACCAATAAGACACCTTTTTTTGGGTACTAAAAAAGTCGGCATTTTGACTTATCGGTGCGATTTTTAATCTTTCCAAAAAGGTACTGTTTGGTTCTAATTAAGGTGTTCAGTAATAATCGAGAAGCGGATATTAACAGTCATATCGATTGAACAGTGACATATTTGTAACTAAGATCAAGCGTGTTGCGTTTTCTTCCCGGTGTATTAGAAATCTCGTAATGTGCGGCATCATTTTTTCCGGACTAATGAACATAAGGTAATATTTGAAATTAAACTGCACTAGCTGTTTCTTTCGTTAAACTCGGCGTATCGCTATACCTACTCTATTATAAACGGGATTTACTATACTTTTATGCCACGTTAGTAAAGAATCGTCCAAAAATAGCCAACTGATTCGTAACTTTCTTGGAATTTATGTGTTTGGCGGATGGAAGATATAACAGTATATCTCAAATAGTTCACTAATTACTCACAGGTTCAAGAACAAACTCACTATTATATACAATTATATTATATTCTCGCAGCGAAAAGTTTCATTAAGTTTATTGCAGTACATAACTTAAGAAATTTCTTTAACTCCTGATCGTTTCTATGTGCCATTCTTGCAAATCTATTGAGTCTCTTGACTATATTATTTATCTTATTTAGTAGCACACATTTTACTAATATCAATCCGCGGGGGGGAAATATCGGTGAATATGTACCTAATACAACATGAAATCTAATGCATTATGAATTGTACGATCTTCTTGTTACAATTCGTCTCAAATGTTTACAGTAACCACATATTTTCCCAATTTATTTTCCGCATTCCGCACTTTCCACGTCTGCCCTCATGTTGTTATTCCAATTATTTTCTTTCTCTCTGTAACAATAACATTTGTTTAATTAGGCGAAAATGTTTTCCATTGGTCGGTGGTAAAATTGCACTCCCGCCTTGTAAAGTTTCATGCTGTGTAAGCGGTGAAGAGTATATTGACATTACGTTTGCTAACATGTAAACTACTGGAAGAGCAACGCGAATGTAAAAATTACTCTGTTTTATGCATACAGTGTTGTTAAGTGCAGTGGAAGCAATGCGAATTTTGTCCCAAAGTTATTTCTACCGTGATGAGATCAAATACAGACGTGGAAATATTGCGTTAGCTTTCACGAGTTGTTAGGTGTGAATGTATGTTTCTCCGCAATAAGCTGACACTTAAAAGAATAAAATATGTAACGGTATAGAAACAAAAATTAATTTTTTTTGGGATAGCGGAATGACGTGGACCATTTAAGTGTATTGTTTTGCTTACTGGTGTAATGGCAGTCACTTCTCGCTGTTAAATTTGGAATTACGTAATTTTTCTATCCTAGTTATTTGAGGGTTTGTCGGTCAAGCAATTATGTCTTACTTCGTGGTTATGCTGTGATTTCGAACATCGAGATGTATCAGATGCACCTTTTTTATTAGAGAAAAAATATATTTTTATTAAAGATTTCGTAGAGTACGCTCCAGTTACGTACTAGTTTCCAATAACATTTTTATTGTCTTTTATTGTCTTAGTACACTTTTCTCTAGTACCTTGACATTTCCTTGTGAAAGGAAAAAACAGAAGAGTAGGTAGGATGCTAATGTAAATCCACATTATTATTCTACTTTTCGAAATTGAATAATTATTTACATTATTAAACGTTAATTTTTTCTACTTTGTAAGTTTTTGGTACCAAACTTGTAGAAGAATCCAGGTTTTAATATAAAAAATCAAAAGAAACATTTCAATTCTATTAATTAATTCTAGCATAATTAAATGTGTGATAAATACACACTGCAGTGTTTTCCTTTTATTCGAGAAAAAACGGTGCCAGGATGTATTTTATCTTAAACTTTATTCAGATTGACGAACTCCGCATTCTTCACCAAATTGCGTTACCTACGTGAAGTCTTACCCTTTGATTACCTTACCCTTTACTTTTTGATAAAAATACTTGTATTATTTTCAATTGTGTATGTTATATGCAATATATCGCATTGGGGATTTGAAATATCGATACGACGATATTATGAAGAAAAGTTAGTATCTGATGAGAAAAATTTAGACCATCCGGAACAGCATGAAGCTGCGCACTGTCGAGTTTTCAAGCTGCTATGTCGCTCTCAGCTTTGCATTCCCTACCAGGGAGGCATCACGGCTCCGTTATAACGAGCTGGCCACAGCGCAAGTCCTCAGATTTCCATAAGCGCATTTACGCTCGTAATGCCCGTACATCAAAAGTTCAAATCCTCTGGAATTATTGCCTCCCAACCCTTTCGTGTTTGTGTGCTCTATCGACCCGATTCACTTCCATCCTCGCGTTTAGTCTCGTCGAATCGTAAAGCCGTTTAGCGTAACGCTATTTTCCAATTAAAGACCAAAATCCCATATTCTTTATATGACGAGGATGTTTTTTCCAATGGCCAATGGGCAGATGAATTGCTAATTTTTTTCCACATTTAATAGGAGAAATAAATAGACATTTACGGCCGACAAGGGGTGATGTTACTGAAAACATGTTGCCATGCATACATTCATTTCTCGCAACAGCCGTGCAACTAGAAAACACATGAAAAGCGCATATGGGTAAATGCATTTTTCAAGCGAGCACAACACGATAAGCCAACACATTATTAATAGCGTAAAAAATGCAATTTATTGTTCAGGAACAAGGATTTGGTGGTTATGTGTTTCATGATGCAAAGAATTAGGCAATGACAACATTCATTATTGTGGATGAAAGGCGCTAAAAAAAGAAGACATAAACATTCCGAAATACCTGCAGGAGGAGAAGTCTCGAAGAGACCTAAAAAAGAAGACATAAATTAGATTGAAAATGTTTAATAATAAAAGAAATTAACATTTACAAGACATGATAGTTATTGTCATTTTCTCTAGTAAAAATAGAAGTAAAATCCGGAACAAAGTTTAGACGTTGGGTAGCAAATAAATAAAAAATTAATAAAAAATATTTTGTAAATTAATAAGTATTATTACGCACAACAGATATTGTAGCAAAACAAAAACAGGGATTAATGAAGAAACAAAATCTCAGGATTACTCAACAAAGTCTGCATAGCCTGATGTGGTAAAAATAAAGAAATAAGTACAAAGGCCTTGAGAAACAAAGAACGGTGAGAAAAGAAATGCGAGAAAAGAGATGAAAAGAAAAATATGGAGGATATATTCAATTCTTGGAGAAGGAGACTATGAGATAAATTGAATGTAAGTTGTTGTTACACATTAAGTTGTTGTTACTTAGTTAAACATATAGGAGAGAATGATAGAGCGCAAGATGGAGGGAAGAGAGAAGAACAAACATGGTTGACACAAACAAGCGCAAACGAATGAACAACAGACAGATGGCTACACAAAGAAATATGTAAACTTAAGATGTGAACAGCCGCACAGCAACATTCAATACTCGCAAATTCGTTGGTGTAATCATATCGTAATGTGATATTCAAGTATATTCAAAGTTTTGGAATTTTTGGAAAACCCTTCGCCTCTCTCTTTTGGGAGGGTAGCTGGTGTTTCCTTGTTTCACGTTTATGGCATGTCCTTAACGATGACATTGAACAAAATTTTAACCTTTCAAGGATTTAGTAATATTTCCGTTCCCTTTTTATGTAGCATTATTGATAACTTGCCTTCTATACAGTCGCTAGTACTGCGAAAGGAAGGTAAACAAAGCCTGCCCACTGACAGGCAGCCCAGTGACGAACGCGTGCACACACACACACTCATCTCAGAGAAGAACACAGCCGAGTAACGAACGCACAGACAGCCAACGAACACACAGACAGCCAACGAACACACAGACAGCCAACGAACACACAGACAGCCAACGACCACACAAACAGCCGACGACCATACAGACAGCCAACGAACACACAGACAGACAGCGAACACATAGACAGCCAAGGAACACACAGACAGACAGTGAACACACAGACAACCAACGAACACACAGACAACCAACGAACACACAGATAGCCAACGAACACACACGCAGCCAACGCACAAGCAAGTAGTCACATACAGGACCCACAGTCAGAGAGACAAACAGATGGTCTCAAATGATAAAGAAAACCCGAGCTCCGAATGTCGTGAGTCGCGTGCCCCAGTAGTTCACCTTCCTCCTCGGAGCACGCGGAGGGCCCAAGGGGAAGGAGTAAACAAAACTTTGGTGCCATTGTTCCTCCTGTGGGAGCGCTCCAAGTGGCGCGGTGCGGCCTCAGTCCCCGGCCTCCCTCCCGCACGCCACGCGCCCATCAAGGCCACTTTGCCCTCGTGAGGCACCCGCCGCACAGGAGGAAGAAAAGGAGGCAAAGGAGAGGATCTCGACGAGAGAGGCGAAAACGGAGAGATTAAAGCAGAAGAGGAGGAGGAACAAAGAGAAAAAAATGAAGGGTAAGAAGATTTTGATGACGGAGAAAAAAAAAGAGAATAAAGGAGCGGAGAAAGAAAAAAGAAAATGAAGAAAAAGGAGAGAAGGGTGTACTAAATGGAGATTATAAAGAGGAAGAGGAAGACAAGAACAGGAACGAGGAGTAAATATTGAGAAGGAAGAAGGAAACAGGGATTAACGTAGAGGCGGAGGGGGAGGAATAAAAAAATGAAGGGGATGGAGGCGATGAGGGCGAAGAAAACGGAGAGTTAAGAGAGGAGGAAGAAGAAGAATATGAAGAGGGCGACGGGATGTCAAGGAGGGAGAAGAAAACAGGAAATAAAACAGAGGAGGAGTAGGAAGAAAAAAAATGACGAGAGAAGTAGAGGGGCAGAGAAAAGAAAAGAATGAAAAAGTGAAAGAAAAAATTGAGAAGGATGAAATAAAGGAGTAAATGGCTGGACAAATGAATGGGAAATTGGATGAAGAAAAATAATAGGAATGAATGAGAGAGGAGGTGGCGAAACAAAAATGAACAGAATGGAGCAAGAAGAAGAGCATGGGGGAGAAGGAGGAAGAAGTAACAAGCTACATTTTTGTTGAAACAAAAACCACGACAAACTAGAGCAAAAATAAAAACAAGTTGTAGGAGGACACGAAACCTAATAATGTATCTTCTGATTGAACCAAAGTTCCGACTCGTAACAAATCGAAATGTTTCTATTATTCATTCTGTACATTAGAAATCGTTTATTCTATAATAGACCTTTTTTGAATTCGTGAAAAAATTTAAATAATTCATTTACTGGTGCAATTAGTGGCAATTGTCGTCCATTTGGGTGTAGTGCGAGTGTATCTACTTGCGTGATAATTTAGTAGCTTATTTTCTATTTTATGTTGCAACAATATTACGTTGAGAATGAATTGAAGATCACATCAGCTTTAATATTGATCCCCAACGTCATTTACAACGAACATCTTGACACAATATTAGCCTATTTCACTTGTTCCTCATTTTCCTCCACGTTTTTGACGCTATGTCCATAAAATTAGCGGTGTCTGGAGGAGAATTCCAGCGACCGACAGCTCTCATCGATAACATTCCGTGGTTTCACCGATTAAGACCAGGAGAATGTCAGAGCAGTACCTCAACGAGCGGGTACATGCAGTGCGCGATCTTTCCTTCGTCTTCCTTGTCCTACTCTCTGCTTCCACACACTCTTACAGTTAAATACACTACCACAGACGTCGGGAGTTCCGTCGGGGGCTTAGAACGTGCCGTGGCTGGGTCGGTGTTCTGCTGGAGGTGATACCTTGAGAAGGAACTCCTCCATGGCGACGTGTGGGGTGGGATCTATCGTCCAGCGGGGAAAGTTCACTGCCACCTCCCGAGATAAACATTCACTACACATACGTGAATAATGACCACAACAGATGACCTGCCCGGAAACTTCAAACAATCAACCAATCTCAAAATTAGTCCTAAAACGAAACCTTTTCTTTCAAATGTTTGGAGGTGAATTTTAGCGATTTTTGGGTTTTAAGTATCAGAGTTCGTATGAAAGAAATTCTCTGAATAAAATTGACAGCTGTCGACTTTCTGTATTCGAACAGAGCATATTTACGTGCGTGGACAGTTACCCCATACCCCACCCCATACACAGCTAGGTATTTTCTTGAACCCTTAGGGAATTATTTCACGTTTCATATTCGTAGAGAACTTGGTCATATTTTACTGGAGAAAACAACTCTTGTATCGATATCCAGCATTCTCACGAGCATAATTGACGCAATTGCGTTCCATTGAACAAGTTTATTTACGTAAATGAAAAATGATTCAGCAAGAGTGAAGCCGAAACGTTGGTTAACGAAGGCAACTCAGGAACTTAATCTAAGACACTTGTTCCAGCACGGATGCCCGCTCTTCTTCCAATCAGTCTCAGACGAGAACTACCAAGGGTTCTCAAAAAGAAACTCCTGCTATATTACTTAATTAAAAGCTGAACGTGAACTGAATTAGTCATGTCGATAGCAAGCGAAGTGGAATTTTATTACTTTATTAATTAAATTTTATTAATTAAGCTCGATGTTTCATTAAAATTTGATTTGTACAGCACGAAGGAAAGAGCCTGGTGAATAACGATGGTAGGGGAAGTTATTTAAGAGAAAAAAACTTATAAGTGGCTTTGTACTCGATATCAGTAGCATGGGATCTTTTTTGCTTTTTTTAGTTGCTTCTCTTTTTTCCTGAGCGGAGACTAAGGAAGAGGAATAAATTATGATACAAGTTGAGTAGTTGAAGTAACATTTATATTCTAGAAATATTATTTTTATTAACATTGCTGTGTGAACTAAATAAGTAAAGAATTAAGATAAAAAATAGTCAATGAAACACAAATATAAATATGAATTTCGGTAAATAACACTATTAGAATGACTATTTTAATGTGTTATAATGTTTATTGTAAGTTTTAAATATAACAATATTTAGACAGGCACTAGCAAAAGCGACCTCTAGTAAAAGGGCTTTCATCGCGTGATGAAAGTTCAGTTTTTAGGACAAGTGCTAAAAGTAAGACGATGGTCAAATGTTCAGATAAAACAGTTCGAATGCAACATAGAAAACTTTCGTCTGATCACATCAGCTACCATTGACCTTTACGTAACATAGTACACAATTAAATGATTTGTTTGACTTAAACCAAAAGTCAGTAAGGCTGTCTAAAAATAGTGTATTTCACAAGTGGCAAACGTGATTTTATTTTGCTCGTAGTATTGCCCCTCTCGAGTTATCGGGCTCGAGTCCAAACTCTTTCTACTCTCAAAATAAAATGTGACTTTTACCACTCGTATCATAAATAGCTATTGGCAAACCTATCACTCTTATGCGATATAATTATATTTTTTTAAAGTGAACTACAATTTTGAATTTACATTTTATATTTGTATTGATGTGAACAAACACTTGGAACAAATTTAGAGTACAATGCGCATCTGCTAAGACGTTTTACTTTGTGCAGAAAAAGCGATCAGGTTGTGCCTTAAAATACCATTTTATGAACGATTTAGTACATCAAAGTAAGGAATTATATAACGATAGTAAACTACAAAACAGATGAATAACGCTTTTCATTATACTCATAGTTTCTGCAAATTAATGCATCTTATGAAGGTTCGTGTTCAAGAAAGAAATTTCTTAGAAAATGAGCTGAGGTACCGTTAAGCTGGATACGTAGTTCTCAGACATGTTCTCAGTCCAAAAACAGGTTTATTTACTCACTTTTAGTTTGCATGACTGAGGCTGGGTTTGTTCGATTCCCTGAATTAACGGGAAAGGTAACGGACGTGACATTGAAGGTCGCTGCTCTGAAGATTATATTTTTCTCTCTCTTCAAATGATCTCAAGAGTGAATGAAAACGATTTGGGGAACTGAATGGTTGTGTAGTGAGAATAAGTTTTTACTTGTGGCGAGGCTAATGCATTTGGATCCATCCATGATATAAATTATTTCAAAAATCTGCATTATGAGAATTTATGAAAAGGAAATAGCGTAGAATTGTCAGGAGTTTGATAAAAAAAATACTCAGAATTATTCCACCCAGTTCATTTGACGGCATTAACACAGTTCTGACTTACTATTACGATAAAGTGATCGTAGTGGTTTTTTACATTCATTTTTCCAATGAAACGTTCATCGATTCAGAAATTATCTAGAAATTGTGGGAAACTTAAATGAAAGGCACGAAATTATGAAAAGAAATATATATTTATTTATAGAACGATCTGATATAAACACTATTATTTACTGAAAAGGCACTATTGCCGTTTTTCAAATGAGCCAATTTTCAGTTTCTTACAAAAAGTAATACATTATATCAATATATTGAGGGATATATCTATTTTTTTCTCGAATTAGGCATTTCAGCTGAAATGTTTCCTTGTGTCTCTAAATTATAGTAGGTACCCACTTAATTAACTTTTTCCTTGATTAGAATGGTTTTAATCTCTAGCATGATTTTTCTTAAATTAGTGTCCTTCTATTATTTACTTTACCACCCTGTCATTTTTTTGAAGATAAACACTGTGAATTACAGTTCTATTCTTTCTACCACCTCCAATGACTGCCTTTCATCAATTCCTCGTTGTAATGTAATTTGAATAAAACACCTGACATTGATTTCACCTCTTCGGTGCCGTAAATACGAGTCATAAGAAACGGTACTGATGGAACTTCATATGAAGTCAAACACTTAAACACACATCCATGGTCTTATGCACTAAATAGCTTTGGTAATTATTAGCTTGATTGTTAAAATCGACATAAACTACTGAAGAGGAAACACTTGCCTATTAAATCAAACACCAACGAGATTGTGATCATTTTAGATTTTAATGCATTTAATAAGAAATAATTTATTTTTTTGTTACCAGTAGTTAGTACCTGAAGTACTACTCTTAAATTAATCCTTTTTGTTTCATACGGAAGACTTGCTCTATTAACATGGCCTAACTCCCCAAGACGTAATAAGAAACTTACCATCGTTGTTCTATCAATCCAGTAGTTGAACTCGTTCATTTGGAGTCTTACGGGGAATTCGAAGAAGCTAACTGGTTTCTATAACCTTTTTACCTGACTGCGTGAAGCAATCAAGGGAGTTATGTTCTCGGAGAGTTTGTGTACATGCGGATTTATATACACACGAGTACAAGCACACTACCCGGGCTTTTTTCATTTCCAATTCTCGTAACAAAATCTATTTATTACAAACCACGGTGTTTAAGATTATTGTTTTTCCTGTAAATGGTTCACATTTTAATAAAATACTATAATTTTCTTTATTATTCTTCAGTCCAATGCTATTAGATTCTTTTTTTTTCTTACGCCCTGTTTCTGGCCTCTCTCAAATCTATTACGTACAAGTTCTGTTGCACCGCTGCTGGCCTCTGGCGGAATTTATTAGAAACCACGTACTCTTATCGAGAGGCGAAAAGCATTGATCGTAGTGCATCTACCAACATATTTAAATTATTTCATTTTCCGCATTTGTGTTGTGTTAATCTTTACCAAACTTTGCAAGACCACTGCAACAATCCTGAAGAAGAGCTTGATTAGTTGATCGTTAGTGATTGCGGACGCGTCAACTACTAGGGTGATTAGTCCCGTAAGTGTAGCGCATGCTTTTGTTCAGGAGGTGGCAGTGCACACGGTTTATGGCGAGATCTGGCGCCGACGTACCGTCGGCTAGCGGTTTTTCCCCAACCAGGTATCTCCCAGTAGCGGGGCACCGCCCCAGCCGAGACTAAGCGTCTGACCGATCTCCTGCCATGTCTGGTAGGGTAGTGTATGTTAGCTGAAGAAGAGCATGTGGAAACTTCGTATCTATTCATGCATTGCATTTTGTGGTATCGCTGACGGATACCTGTCGTTGAATACAATTTTATTTGTATAGATGACAATTGTCTCTAAGTTTCAGACAACTCCGCATGCAACAGTGTTCGCAACATACAGGAAAGCTCAATCCATCAGAATTTCACCTGCGGAACACAAGTGCAACGAAAGCAGCAAATTATTTTTTGCTATCTCTCCTTTAATTTAAAAAATAGTTTAAAATGTCCATAAAGTTTTTCCAAGATTTCAAAAAATATTACAGATACATTGCCGCATCTACGTCAGTATTTCGCTTTGCAAAGGAAAGAAAAAACTCATTAAGTTGTTTTCACCCCGGGAAAAGGCGATGTGTGTTCTATGGTTTCATGAGAAGCAGTCAGCGATTACTACTCAGGAAAATTTCCGGAGGGAATATATGTATGCGCGAACAGCACCGGATTACAAGAGTGCTGCTGCGTGATGTGGTAAGTTTAATGAGACTGACAGTGTGTGTGACCGTCGGCGAACAGGACGAGTAAATTTCTCCCTTTCCTCAAAGTCTGAGCAAATTTAAAAATAAATTAGTTTCCTGAATGTTGATATGTGTGTTTTAAATATATGCAGTGTTATGCAGTGTAATTATGCAGTGTAAGTAACTATGTCTTCAATGTAATTAAGTATTATTATTATTATTATTATTATTATTATTATTATCATTATCATTGTTATTATTAATTATGTGCTGTGCAGTGGCGTTGTGAAACGGAGGGAAACGAGTGTGTAAGAAACACATTACATCTCGGTGTCTCAGGTGTTTCGGATGAGCAACAGTTTCGTCTTTCTGTAGGGGAATTAAATTTAAATCGAATTTAATGACCGTCATACTTGATATAGGAAATGTAGGGCACAGATTGGAATTTCTGTGTAATAAATAGATCACGTTAAGCATTCTCGATGTTACATTATTTATTTTCATTGATGATACATTTACTTTTTCTAGGAAGAAATTTTAATTATTTTAAGAAGATTTTTCTGAAACAATCTTTCCAATTCACACTATTTATAGAAAAAAACATTGATAAATTTGATACGTTATTATACACTACCTCCGCAATGAATATAGGTGTAATAATTAATAACGTAATTAAGTCGATATAGTGCTGACTGACGCGCTAAACTGAGACGATAGCTGGGCCAAGCCTTTTTATCACACCAACTTCTTATAAAGAACATTTATTTAAATAAATAAAAATAATTGACTTTTAATAAAATAAGACTTCCCTTTCGCCGTCTGTAGCTACAACTCATGTTTCAATTTCTCCTAAGGGACGGCTGACGTTTAATTACGTAAGGACCGCTTGCCGTTAAGAGTGAGCTCAGCGAGTTTGGTTGCGTGAAGTCGATTGTAATGTACAGTGTTACGAAAAATAATAAATGAAGAGGAAACACGAAGGACTGTAATTCTCAATTGGGGTAGGCCAAATATTGTACAAGCCTTGTAAGGGAAGTCCCTCGCGTCCTGTTCTTTGAGAGTAGGCCAGCAGAATCGGTAGTTTGCTGCGGATGTCAGCCATAGTTCAGGAAACACGAACCGACCGGTTGGACGTAGACATGCTGTGCGCGTTTGTTGGGCAGCATACGGGTGTGGAATGGGAAGGAAGAAAATTATCTTCAAGGTATCGTGGAATGGGTGGAATTGTTAATCAGATACCTTTAACATCTGTATGTTTGTTAATTTCAAGTTTGGCGTTATGTGGTAAGCCCTTTTTGTCTGGATTTTATTCAACGGATTTAATTTTGGAATTGAAATGAATACGAAATTTTAATTTATTAAATTTGTATTGTTTTTTCATTCTACTGGATTAATTTGTCTGTTTGTTATACTTGGGGGATTGGGAAGGAAAGGGGGGATGGAAAGGAAAAAATGCTTCGTAATGTACGTGAGTGCTCTGGGTTAGAATCAGGATATTTTGAGGGTCCCTAGGTGTGATCAAAGCTACGGCCCTGCAATAGAATTGAAGTATTGATCATCTTCGATGCACAGAAAAAATGGCACATCTCAGTAATTCTCGTTTTCCAGGATAACGGTTTTAAAGTAAGGGGAGCCGAGACTTACCCCTGCACATAATTTGCCCAAAATGTGAAGAGAGTTCGCACATAATGCTACTACATAATTGATATACGTACTTAAATATAAAATATTTTTATTAGTAAATGTACTTAAAAAAATGTAAATTTTTAAAATGTCTAAAATTTAACGCAGTAGATGTAATTATTGAAATGTAATATTCTTCTCGAACCAGTCTAATATCACTATCTATGAAAGAATTATAATGCATTATAATAACTAGCCATCGTGAGTGTGTGTGTGTGTTAATAAATTAAACATATCATTAGCGCGTCTCTGTTTTATATAGTAGTTTTAGATAGTATTGTATCAGTTCCCAATATTTCCATTTAAGCAAAATCGATTACTCTAATTTTCATAACTTGCAAGTTTGCAACTAGTCTTTAATATACAGTAACATTCTCCATAATATAGACTATGTTACATGGTAATATCTAAGAACTTTTTAATATTTAGTCAAACCCTTAATCCATTCACCATTCTTACCATCAAGAACCAAAGTAGTTTTATGTAAATGAATGTATTACACGGGGACCATAATTCGAAAGAGTGTCATTGTGGTATCGAAATGCAAATTTACGACAGTATCGAGTAACACAGTAACACGAATGCTTTATGTACTACTGGACTACTTACACAAAGTTCCTCTTTTTTGTTCGAAAATAAAAGGGCATTCTGTAGCGCACGAAGACACAGCCCCTGTGGTACACCCGGCTTCTATACTTCACTGAGTCATAACCATTGAGCCCATTACATATTCGTGGAACGCATCCCTCTTAAGAGGCGGTACAATGGGCTCGAGAACGTGGCATACGTGAGCTGCTTTTTATACTTTCCTCTTATGAGGAAGGAAACCGATGGCTCCCGGAGGTTGGTTGCCTCGTTCGCTCTAGGGCGAAATTGTTCTGCGGAGAATGTTTTTAACGGTTGCGTCGATGTATTTCTTAATGCAATAATCTTCTGGGAGGAGGAAATGAGAGAATGTGCGATGTACGCGCCTAGCTTTATTAAATAAGTTCATCTCCTGGTTGCAAAGTAGGTTTTCATCTCCTCGTTGCTTCTTCACACCACCTTCCCCACAACTTTCTTCGAAGTATTGTTTCAATTTCGGTTCGAAGTGTAGAACATAGGGAGATACTTCTTTCGCTTCTCACATCGTACGAGGAAATGTAGTTAACGTTTGCAATTACGTTTGTTACTCTATTTTTTTAAAATATTATCCTTTTTGATAGAGAATCAAAGCATTGAGTCTGATGGGAAGTGTGATCTGATACTTTTTTTAACAAAATACCAAATGTTTGAGAATGATTGAATTTTGTTGCATTGGATGTTTTAATGTCTTTGAACTCTGCCGAGGGGGAGGAGTCATAGCCTCGCTTGGCTTTTCTCCTGAGTCTCCATAGTGGAGAGCTTCGCCTCGTCCTGGATAGTGGGTGCAAGAGGGGTTACAGATTGGCCTGTCCCCCTGGGAAAGTGCCGGATGAAGATGCGTTTTAAACACAATAAGGATTAAAAAAAGATGTATTATTTGTGATGTTATTTTAATACTACTAACAATTCAGAGCTTCAAAAAAAATTTAGACGACACCAAATTCAAATTATTTGTACTACAGTTACAGTACGAACAGCAAGATTTACATACAAATCATCTGATATTTTATTTTTGTATTTTATCTTCGT
This sequence comes from Gryllus bimaculatus, assembly GCA_017312745.1. NCBI lineage: Eukaryota > Metazoa > Arthropoda > Insecta > Orthoptera > Gryllidae > Gryllus > Gryllus bimaculatus. The sequence continues at coordinate 4,367,211 of BOPP01000007.1, read as the reverse complement.
ATCCTTAGCTATTTATTTCTACAGTGCAATCTAAAACAAATTTATTTAATTTTTTATTAACTTTATATAATTAAAGTCAAACTTTACGAAACTGAGAACAGTTTTGTAAAAACAATTATTCGAACAGAAGTATAATTCTGATCCATGGCCGTCTATAAACAACTACGATTAGGCGCATAGAAAGTAATATTAGAATACGCGTTCTTATACTAAACTATGACCGCATAGTATCTATTATTGTTATCAATCTGCCACCTTTCACAGAACGAATGATGAAATACAAACGAAAATTATAGTACGTTAGGACTTTTACAAAGTCAAAAAGATATTAGTATTGTAACATTTTTTTACAAAACTCGATTGGTTATGAAACTCAGACTAACAACCACTTTTTATAATTCTTCAATTATGGTATTGTCATAAGGTGTCGTGCGATATTTATTTTGTATGTAAATATTAAAAACCGCCTGTCCCTTTTACATGAAGATGCCCTTGCATCGCAGTGGCTTCCGGTGCTTAAGCGCTCACGACTGTTTTCGCTGGCGCGAACCGACTTCACACAGTCAGTGGCGATGGGGACAGCGATTGTAGTGGCAGGGGTATTGGCGGTTACGATGGCGCAGTAGTGGCGATAGCGTGCGTTGTGTCGGGGCGGCCCGCGGCGCGTCAGTGAGTTTGTGGGGCGTTGTGGCGCGGCGCAGTTTGCGTCAGGGATCTGAGTACGGGGCGGCGCAGTGACGCGGAGTTTGTGGAGCGGGACGCGACAGAATCGGTGGATTGCGGGGGCTGGCGTCGGCGGCTGAGTGTCAGGTGGGGTTCGTGGTGGGCGTCGGTCGGTACCAGGGGTGGGGTGGGCGGGGCGGGGAAGGCGATCGCGACGACCCACGTCCGGCGGGTTGGAATGAGAGACTGTAAATAGATATCAGCCTGCGGTTTGCAGGTTGGAGAAGAGTACTGAGAGAGCAGGGAAGAGAACCAAGAGGAGGTGGCGAGGGTGACAACGCGGGCGTGTGCGGGGTGGCGGTTGGACTGATTGGCAATGGGAGCGATGACGGGGGCGGCGGCGGCGGGGTCGGCGATGTGGTGGCGCGCGGCGCGGCGGCGGCGGTGGGCCTCCTGGGCCGGTGGCAGCGCGGCACTCTCTCACCGGCACGACGCGACGGCCGCTTTTCAAGTGACGCGCCGTAATGCCCGCCGTGCAAATAAACAGCGCACTCGCACGGCCCGGGTGGCGCGGGGGCTTCGGGCCTTCGCGCGTAGTACGTGCTACCTGCTGCCAGTGGGCCGGGAGGGGTGGCTCAGGGCATCAGTTGGTGTCTCTGCAGTGCCTCTGACCGGGAGGTCCGAGGCTTCCCACTCTCGATGGTGACAGGTGTTTCGTCTCTATGCAAACAGCTAGGTCGAATTCAGCCGCTCGCTGTCTGGAGGAGAATTCTAGCGGTCGGCTGCTCTGATCGGTAGCTTTCCGTGGTTTCTGCGATCAACACCAGGCGAATGCTGGAGCAGTCCTTTAACAAACGAGCCACAGACCGCGCGGGCTCTTTCCTTCCCCTTCCTTATCCTGTCCACACACTTACACTTGCACGCACTACACTGTCACACATGCCGGGAGACCTTCCGGGATCTTAGACTTTGTCCCTGGTCCCTGCTGGGATGGTGCTCCGCTGGTGAGAGATGTCAGGTTTGGGACCGCCCCCCCCCTACCCGACGGGAGTTTGGCGCCGAATCCATCATCCAGCGGGGAAGATAACCTTTTCCTCCGGAGGGAGACCTTGTACTACACTTACGGGACAATTGATCTTGGCAATTGACGCTCCCGGAATCAGTAATCAAGTATTCAATAAATCCTGCCAGTGAGTTCGATTCCCGCGAAATGCATGCAGGGAATGGGTTATTATTTAGTGTTTTCGGCTGAGTGAACTGCTATGGTCATTAGTTTCCTTAGTGTAGTGCATGTTATAGCCGGGAGTTGGCCATGTCCCATCGTCGCAGAGCTATGACTCGATTCTCAGAGATTACATTTGCATTTAGAATGATCGCGTATAATCAAAACTATTAGAAGTTATAACAATCCAATGAACTATAGTAGCCAACATTACCACAAACAGTGTTGGGCAAAAACTTCAAATTTAGTATTTAAATACTTCGCTGACATACTTTTTCAATAAATATTTAAATTCATACTTGAAATACATTAGGTTTTGATTTGCCAAATACATACGAATTAAAATATTTATGCTACAATAATGTATTGCTCAGATTGTTTTAATGTTTTGTATATATAATATATATATATATATATATATATATATAATATATATATAATGCTTTCAAATATATGCTATTAAAAATATGTCTAACACAAATATACGGAATTTCCTTTTAAAACGACTAATGTTTCAACCACAATCATCAAGACAATAAAACCCTTAGTAGGGCAAATGTATAAAACGTGCTAAGGATAACAAGTTATTCAACTGGCGCGAATGAAGATAAACTAGTGTTATAACGAATAAACGATGCTTTTAATTCTGTGCATTCACTAGCGAATCAAGCAAAAAGAAACTATCCTCGTTATCTTCTCCTTCATCTACATTTAAAGTATTTTAAGTATTTCTTTTTTAAATTCACCTATGTTATGTAATATATATCTCCAAAATACATTTTCAAAAACCTAAAAAAATACAGTTCTTTAAATACGAAATGTACTTAAAATACTTATTAAAAGTATTTAAATGCTGTCCAACCCTGGTCACAAACTACCTTTAGCCGCTTGCATTCAGGTACCAAGTTAAACGTGCAGAGAAGAGGTAATGCAAGAAGAGGAGAAAGAAGCAGATTGACTGAAGAGGGTGTGAGAGAGACGGGCTGGCCTTTGCAAAAGTTATGTTTGCCTTTTCTGGTGCCACGCGTTTGTCAAGCACTCTTCTCTAGCGGTCTCGATGTGTCTGAGGAAAAACTTCAAAGCAGACTATTAGGAGTTCGAGCTCTGCACTGCTCAATGTGAAACGAAACCTATTCCTTCGAGTAGGAAGTCAATGATCCGGTTATTTCATGATTGTTTCAATGATTTACAAATTCACACTGAAATTCCTTGTTTAATATTGTAGATCTTATCTTTGTAAGTGCCTTATCTACGAAAATCTTGATGTACATTTGCCAAATGGAGAGTCTAAAGAGAAACTTCAAAGCTCGGTTTTTAGGAGTGTGTATGCATGGTTTGCGGGCAGATGATGGAAAAATGTCTTTGATCTTAACGCAGTTTTGATTCTTGGGATTTCGTTTTTCTCTTTTAGAACGTTACTACTCAACGACGTACTGGTGAAACGAAATCGTGTCTGTTCTCTGTCACGCCATATCAAAAGGCTCATAGTAGATTGATGAATGAAAAAGAGGAACCCAAATTTAAAAAGAAATGATGGACGAAGTCTTATAAGTTCGTTTTTTAATAGAATGCTTAAGTTTGTACCGGGACCCTATTGTATTGTAGGAGACATTAGCTGGTTTTAAATAATTAAAGTAAATATTACTACTTTTTATCGTTCCCAAATCGCAAACGAATATTATTGTTCTTCTTTCCTTTTTCCCATGACCAAGTAGCCAATTTTCTACACGTCTTTCAAGTAACCCTGTAAATTAGCATTTTATTGGATACAGTATATTATAAGTTGTTGACATTGTTATAATATTGCATTTACTTTATTTTCCAGATAAAATATTTTCGTGATTCTCCTATTGCTGTTCTGTGGAAGTATTCAAGACATGTGAGTTACACTTTATCCTTTATGTAGTAGTATTATATACTTTTCTATAGAATGTAATAGTTATTTGTTATCATTGGAACATTTAATTTTACGAGTTGTATTCATGGTGACACTTTGTATTTTGAGTTTGCGGGAAGCCTTTAACCAGTGCTTTTGCCCTTTCCACGACGTCAGTTTGAAAATAGGGAAGGCAACAGATTGAAGAAGTGACAAATTGAATTAACAGTGTTCAACGGTATTTTACGGGAGTTTTGACATCATTCACGCTTAGCATTGTTCAGCAGAAACTGAATAGAAAAACAAAGCTATCGGCGACTTTGGCCTCAAAAATCACTAGGGAATATCGCCGTTTGTGCACGAGGCCACGAGGGCCACGCACTCCGTCAGGTGGATAAACGCTTAAGCAGGCATAACGAGCACACATTAGGGAAGCGACGACGTCAACACAACATAATATATTTTAAACTATCGATGTTCAAATTTACGAAATCGGTGTTAATAAAACATTGCTTTAAAACCATCGATGTTTTTAAACATAGATATTTTTATAATTGGTGTAGTAACCTGAAATATAAATGTGCGTTCGAGGGAGGTTTTAAATTGACAGTGACCTTGTGTATCAATTTATGATAAGATTTAACTGACAAAACAATGTAGAAAATAATATTACAGTCTTATATAGCTGAATAATGTTTTATAACTGCAGTTAGATTAAGCCTAACATATTGTGAAAATGTGATTAACTAGAACATTTTTGTTGTCATAATTGTAACTATTATTTTGGAATATATATTGTATAATGACAAGGGTCGCTGATGACCTTGACGTTATTAAGCGACCATAAATAAATAAGTTAAAAGTATTAATTAACAAAACTCAGGGATATATCGAGGGATCTCGGCTTTCTCAGTTCGCTGTACTAATGAAAACTACAACTGGAGCTTCGCGCCTACTGCGCATGCGTTGACAGACTCTTCGTGTGTGGGAAAACGAGAAAAGACGTAGGATATACCAGTGCATCGGGGTCATATCTCAGGGGGAGAGATAGTCTGCTTTGTGACGGTGATATATGAAAGCGTACGCTTCGTTCGAACACATGAACTTGCATTAGCATCACCAGTTATCGTTTCGTATTTTTAGTTTTAGAAACTAGGATAATGAGACTTTTTCACTCACACAAATCGTCGACATCGTAATAATATTGTCATCAGAAAACATCGATGTTTGAAACAAACATCGTCGTTTTGAAAGTATCCACATCGATGGCTAATCCCTAACACAGATAAGCACTCTTTAGGGTCCCCCTGAGCACCCAATAATTTTGAAATATGAATATATTTAATTCTAATGAAATAATTTTATATTTTTTTCAATTGCCACAAATCAGTGTGAAGAATATTTCGGAATGAAAGCATTTAGTGCAAAAATGCACATTGAAAGTATTTGCTATCGTGGTTGTTAATGACTTCCAACTATTAAGGAGCGGCTTCGTGAAATTGATAAACTTCAATTTCTCAAACACCTGTTGATCTTTAAGTATTTATGTACGTATCTATATAGAGTGTCAGAAAACTGACAAATGTATTGATCACGAAAGGTTTTTCAAGCTAGAAATGGGTGTTTTCATTTTTTGTGGGGGCGTATGTTTGGCACTAGTTGGAGAGCTGAGTCGAATTTAATCCCTCTGTGGAAGATGGCTGCTTGATTGTTTTTCATGGTTTCTGCAATCAATACAAGCCGAATGCTGGAGCAGTAATGAACGAACCACAGGCCTCAGAAGGTCTTTCCTTCTTCATTTTTGTCCCTACACACACACACTCTTAAATGCACTACACCACAACACATGTTGAGAAACCAGTCGAGATACTACAACTTGCCCTGGCTTGGGCGGTGCTTCACTAGGGTGTGATATTTGGTGGGGGAAACGCCGCACAGCATATGTAGGCCTGCACCGGTTATCACGTTACAAAGATGGGGAAACACCGCCACCTCCTCGAGATATAACACTTACTACACTTACGGGATTGATTATCTTAACCGTTGACGCACCCGGACTCAATAACATCTTCTCTCCGATATGTGTGTCTGTGTGTGAAGCCTGTGTGTGAGTCTCTGAGCGTGTGTGTGAGTTTGATCGTAGTTGGAGCCCCTTAAGATATGAATGCGACGCTGGCCACCACTAAGGCCTGCCCGGCGCGGCTTGCTTAAGCATGATTCAGCGTCATTTGTTTCGCGTGCGCGCTGTTATCCAGCCGGTGGCGGTGGCGTCGGGCCGGGCGGGAGTACACATTCACGGCGGCAAGAGGTTTGTTTGCGCCAGTGGCTGGGCCGGCGCCAAGTGGGTCCCAGCGGAGCCGTTTCGCCACCACCGCCGCCGCCGCATTCATAAGACGGCTCTTCCGCTCCCGCCGCGCGATCCGACTGGCTGCGCCAGGAGGCGACTCCAGGCTACAGGAGGCCCCCGCGCAGAGGTATCGTCGTGGCTGGGTGAAAGCAAAGCACGGCCCACCGGCTCAGGAGGCTCCAGGCGTCAGTTGATGGCGCTGCTGTGCCTCTGACCGGGAGGTCCTAGGGTTCCACCGGGCAGGATTTTCGACTCAACCTAGATAGCGGAGTCGAGTTCACACGCTGTCGAGAAGAGAATTCTAGCGGACCGCTGCTCTGTTCGGTAGCTTTCTGTGGTTTTTTCGATTAACGCCAGGCGAATGCCTAACAAACTGGCCACGGACCGTGCGCGATTTTCCTTCCTCATACTTGTCCTAGCCTCTCATTCTTACACGTACACTTGCATGTATTACACTACCACACATGTTGGGACCTTACAGTTAGGCGGTGCCTCGCTGATGGAAGATACCTGGCTGGAGAAAACTCGAAAACCGTGTAGTTCGGCCCTGAATATCTCCATCAAGTGGTAAAAACGTGCTTTACAATTACGGGACTAATGACCTTAGCAGTTGACGCGCCCGCAAACACCAATAAATAAATCAATCAATCAATCAAACAAACAAACGAGCACAGCCGTCTTACGGATACTGAAAGTTGGAAATATTTCCTGCTAGAGAAGAGTTTTAATTTTTTATCTACGTGTAGCGGTGTTCGTTTTTCAACTGCAACATTTTGCTAGACACTGAATACGAGTATTACGACCATCCCACGCAATCGGAAGATGATACTTCTGTTCAAACACGCGATCCAACTGGCTGCGGGGAGGAGGCAGCAGGGGTCCAGTGGAATTGAAAACTCTTTCATGAAAGCAAGTAGAGCCGTTTGGTGGGTACCGAAAGTCGACAATTTTCTCCCAAAATACAGACTTTGCATTTGATGGAAGTTTCTTTTAACATTGTGCTTCACTGTCAGCTTTGCAATTGGAATATTGTTACCTAAGAGTACGTAGTTTACCACGAAAAGAGGCAACAGGAGGGTATGGGAGAGCCGAAGTATTTCAAGCAAAACCATTTCATGGGTTCTGCAAGTTCAGTACTTCCCCCAGATAGGAAATTTTTCGTTTTGTAGAAAAAACAACAAAAAATCTTTCTATATAACTTATTTAGACTTGCCACTGCGGTATTCTTAGCCAACACTGTGCTAGGAAAGTCTCTCCGTCATGGCACCAGTGGCTGGTGAGAGTGAACGAGAATTATGTTGCTAGCGCCGCCTGAAGGTTGTAACAAATGAAAATGTAAATTGCGTACTCAGTACAATCATAACAGATGCTGAAAATGTTATCCCCTTCACTTGTTTTCAAGTGATCTGGTAGCTACGAATATAAATGCAACTTTTAATAGGAGCCCCTGATTCGGATCGGTGCGAAGAGTCTTTCCTGGTGCACATTATTACGCCCTTTGGAATCATTGTCATTGAAGATGACCCTTACGTTTCGACAAGCCAGCCTTCTTGCTTTGCTATTAAGCATCGCTCATAAGAAAGTACCTTTAGTGAAAACACGCAGAGCCGCCACATAGGTATAGCAAGTTGACAATTTTCTCGCAGAAAAAGAGAATTTTCGTTTTTCTAAAAAATCTCACCGTAATCTGTGCGAGTAGGTTTTTAAAATTGCGACAGTTATTCGTACTACAAAATAGCGCAAAAGTACTCATAGTCTCATTCTCAATGTTCTTTTAAAACGGTAAATGTTGTTTAGTTTTGTGAAAGCAAGGAGAATAGCCTTTCGGGAATTCTGCTCGGAAATTAAATGAAGGGCTCCCATCGTGATCCTACTACGTTTTCATATGGTTTTCCAGAGATCATGAAAGAAAATGGTCATGGTTTGGTTGCGTCTGGGGAGTAAAACGAACTTACCATTTGCTGGGTCGCATGTAATTTAAATTTCTTGTCATAATCATTTTAATTATTTTTTATTGGTAACTCTATTTCTAATTCGTTTCCTGGAATTTACTCTGAAAGCAATCCTTAAAAATGTGGTTTGAGGTTTCCATTACAGATTATTTTGAAATATTATACAGTGAAATATATATGGTCATTCGGATATGCTCCCTTTGTTATGCCGAACTGCATCGAGTGCTATAACTAACATGAAACTTTTAGTACCGGAGCAATCGTTTCAGTTTTAATACATTCCCACACTAGCGTCATCTGGTTGAACATGAATGCGGTTCAAAGATTACAGAAAAAAAATACTCACACACATGTTCGTCTTCTCAAGTGTTGTTCATCTCCGCATCTTTTGAAGGAGGATTATTCTCTCAACAACCAGATGCGCGCCTGGACGACAAAAAGCTGGGAGGTTAAGTGCTTGTGTCTCCGAATATCAACTACCACTCCGCCCGCCCAGTCGTGTTTAGCAAACGTTTTTGTCGTGGGGCGATGTATACTGTGCGTGGGAGCGGTAATGCAAGCTAAGAGGGAACTGGGGCAGGAGAATAAAATAAAATCAATGAGAATCCTTCAATCGATGAATTGGCTGCTATTCTTATTACACACACACACACACACATTAGTGCAGTAATCATATTGACCCCCATTTTCCCGAGGGTTTTCCTAGTTTTATGTTTCGGTCTTAGTCCGAAATTAGTGCATGTGTTTTGTTAACACGTAAAGTTTAATTATAAATTAAAGAAATGAGAGATGAAATATACATTATTGCCTGTTTGAGATTCTTGAATCAATATATGATCCATATCTATCTTAACATGAAAAAGTGTTTCAGAATATTCATTTGACAAGACTTCTGGTATGAGTTCGAACTGCTTCCAGATCATGAATCTGTATGATATTGCCAGACATCTGCAGTACTTAAAATACCAGCAGGAGGAACGTGTTTAAATACAAATAATTTGTATTTCCAAGGAAGTCAAAACCTATCACTTTCAGCGTGTCACCAATTCAGGCCCTCTCCAAATTTCTTTTGTCAGTTTCTAGAGATATAATTTTCTCGAGTTTACATGCCAATTTTCACGAACACCTTTCGAAATAATACTTAATATTTATCAATTTTCACTCATGGATTAGATAAAAGTTACATTTACGCCAAATGTGACAAAAGTAATTAACAGTACCTGCAGTTTTCTTTCCATTTCTCAGGGCAAAACCACATATTCCACGCTCACTGAAATCACATGTGACATGCATACTTGACGCCCAAATTTGGTTCAAATTACGACGTATCACGTATGTTAACTTAAACTTCTTAGAGTTGCGGACTTTTCAAGCTCTTTTGCCGGAATTGTAAGGCCACTGTGAACACACATGAAATTAATGCCACAACGATTCTTTAACGAATACAAAAATACGGTAGTGTGAAAGAATACACTGAAAGCACATTGACGAGCAAACACCATTTCCGTACTTCTACGCCGTCAACATGTTTGTTGAGAAAGAAATAAACAACAAAATCGGATTTTGGATCGGATCGAACAATATTTTTTGGAATTATGACGCTCTGTTATTGCTCAATGGTTACATACCTTAGTCAACTCTAATACGCAATATTGCTGCGACATCTTTCACAACAGATTAGATGTGTTGTGTCCCATTTACTCTACAGATGTTAGTATCTGCAATGTGAACGATACAATATCATCTTTAATCATCTTTAATGTCTTTAAAGTTCGTTCGTTAATGGACTCCGCTATTAACTCGCGTTCTCTGTGTTTGGTATACTCTTCACGTTGCGTATGGCGCAAAGTTTCATTGGACTGATGTGGAAATCAAAGGCCGTCAACAATGGGACGATTCGTTACCGATCTGTTGAGTCATCGTGTCATTAAACACACTGGTGGGAGGTGCACCTATGATCACGTGTAATGGCTGTTGCGAAATGTCAACCCATACATAATATTTATGCAATGAAAATAGTAGTAAAACTGAATTAATCGGTTAAATAATATTTCTTCATTATTACATGTGAAAAAGACAATTGTTTAAAAAAGTGTGTAATGTAAAATGAAAGGTATCACTTGATTTTGCTCTTGTAGTTTCCAAAGAGAGTTTTTCCTATCTTATGGTTGATTTGGAGAGAAGCGAATTTTTCATAGTTTTCTATTTTGATATGTAGTAGTAGTTTCCACGGCTATTTTTATTTCTTATAGTTGGTTTGGAAAAAGTGAATTTATCATACTCTTCTACTTTCGATGTATTAAAAAGTGGAGAGTAGAGGTTACGCAACCCAATTTAAAAATCAGTACTTTTTGGAGAGTTTATACTCAATGAATGCGGAAGTAAAAAAACCTTTGGGTAGAATTGGAAGTAGAAATTTGGAATTCCGATTAATTTAGCTAATGTGAAAGGTGGCTCAATGGGCAAACGTCCAGATCAATGGGTATTAGATATAACGATGATGAAATTAACGATGTGACAGCACTTCCAAGAATAATCTGTAGCAGCAAATCCAATTTGCAAATTTGCACGAACGTCTCAAGTCGAAATTGCATCCTTTTTGGATTGTGAGTTCATCATTTTCACGTGAAACGTTTTTAGTGGTTTTTGGAAAGAGTTTTATAAAATATTAAGTTTCAGATATATATCAAATTCGTGCAATAAATTATTTGTATGCTTTTATTTAGATGTATTCGAGAAAAATAAACATTTTGGTTTTTATAATATTAAAAAAACGTTGATATTTAAAAAAAGTGTAACATAAGTATGGATCAAGAAATTCATCTTATGAATTATCTCACATTGAAGATAATTTATAATTCGAGTTTTTATGTAGAAGTTATTTCAGATAACTTTTTTTGAAATGTTCACGACGACAAGAACGACGACAATAGGAAATCCCGCCCGAGGATGTACATAAGTTGAATTGTGTCCACCACGAACAAGAATACCGCGAAAACGCCTCCCGCGGCCGCGCGGGAGCCGGACGGAGTGGCGATTGCGTCGTTAGCGGGGGCGTGGCGCGGTGTGGCGTGGCGGTGTCGTCTTCTTCGTTGCGTCAGCGCCGCGTGACAGGTCGTAAAGTGGCCCTCCTACCCGCGCTCGCCGTTGCCGCCGCGGCCATACAAACGACTCATTACGCCTGGCGACAATGGGCGCGCCCGGGGGGGGGTGGATGAGGAGGGGGAGGAGGAGGCGGTGGCGGCGCCACACACAGGCGTGGAGGTGCGTGCTCGCGGATGTCGGCGAGTGTCAGATGTTTAGTCTGGTCGCTTCTAGGGAACGCATGAATGAACCTGAAATGAAAATGGATATTGCCTTGAGACACATTTTTTTTTTATTTCTTGAGTTCGATTTATGAATACTTATTTGCGTTTGTGTCAAGTTGTGGTACTGTGGTTTGGAGGAGCGTGCTTTTGGATGTCGGCGAGTGTCAGATTTTTAGTCTGGAGATTGCTGGGGACACATGGAGGAACTGGTAATGCAGATAGATTTCTTGTGCTTCGCTCATCGAGATAATTTTCTTGATTCATTGAAATTGCTGGATTTATAAATATGTATTTCCGTTTGATTGATATCATCGTACACTGGCTTGGAGGTGCGTACTCGCGGATGTCGGCGAGTGTCAGAAATTTAGTTTGGTTGCTTCTAGGGAACGCATGAATGAACCTGAAATGAAAATGGCTATTGCCTTGAAATTTTTTTTTCTTGAGTTGAATTTATGAATACGTATTTGCGTTTTCGTGAAGTTGTGGTACTGTGTCTTGAAGGTGCGTGCTTCTGGATGTTGGCGAGTGTCAGATTTTTAGTGTGGTAACTGCTGGGGAACTGGGGAATATGTAGAGGGACTTGTAATGGTAGATTTCTTGCGCGAGATGGATTTTTTCATTTCACCATATTTATGAATATTTATTGACGTTTGATTGAAATCATGGTACACTGGCTTGGTGACACGTGCTCGGATGTCAGCAAGTATCAGAAGGTTAGTCTGGCAGCTTCTGGGGAACACATGGACGAACTGGAAATGAAGATATATTTCGTGAGTTAGGTGTCTTGAGATGCATTTTTTGATTCCTTGATAAATATGGATTTCTGAATATTTATGTGCATTTGGTAGGTAGGTAGGTGTTAATATAAGGCATCAAGTCACTACATTCTGGGATCCAAGAATTGGATGGAGGTGCCAGGAAAGACAAAATACGATATGATCGGAACCATTCAGGAAAAAGGTTGATGTGTGGCCTCATGTAGCAAATTACAGACAAGTTTGGACATTTGGAACTAGTTGAATAATGTCAATTGTGTATATATGTATATTTCGATTTATGTGTTGCCTTTGTTTGAAATGATGTATAAAGTGCTAATTGATGTGCGATATGTTACTGTTGCTCATATAATAACACTACAATCGACTTCCGTATGCTGGTATATGTCTAAGGTATTTTTTTGCTTGATATATTTATGCGTTTTAATTTGTCTCGACGTATGTTCTATTTATTTTTGATTTTTGGATTCCTCAGTGTGTGAATCAGCCCTACCAAAAGGGGGGGGCGACATTTGCCCTCAAGAGATGTATCTAGGCTGAAAATAAATAAAATTTATATTTGATTGTAATTTTGGATCACTGGCTTGGAAGATGCGCGCTACCGGATGTCTGCGGGTGTCAGAAGTTCTATTAGCTGACTTTTGGGATACATATGAACAAAATTGTTACGCAGATAGATTCCGCGAGGTATACAATTGATTTATTAAAGTTTTATTGAAGACTTAGAAGTCACGGAGGTCGCTCTCACGGATGTTGGTGAGTCCTACAGCTATCTAGAGAAGGGCCATCGTGAGCACGTTTCATACTTCAGGAAAGTTATGGGAAGATTAGGTCGAGGCAGAGGTTCCGCCACCGTCCGTTCAACAAACCGCTTGTCTCTAACTCTCCGGTGAGGAATAATCGCAGACTTATTTTTGATAAATAACCGGATAATGTAGTAGGTGAGACCATTGATGTTTCTAGCCAATACTCTTATTTTTCTCCTGGGGTATGTTTGCAGAATTTTTAGTACATCTGTCCGCTTTTTTCGTAAAGGCACAGCAACTGCTTCTCGAATCGCCACAGATATTGCGATTTCAGTGTGTCGCAGAGGGACACCTGCAGTTGGGAAAAGAAAGAGGGAAGGACGGACATTTTCTGGGGTACAATTAAAAAAAGGAAGAGTAACGGACACTACTAAAGTAAAGAATTCAAAGTGACGTCGTCGTTATGTGTTATTTGGTTATTCAGTTTGTATCCTCATTTTGTTTCAGACGTATTACATATATATATATATATATATATATATATATATATATATATATATATATATATATATATATATATTGATAAACTGGTGAAATTATTATTGTTTCTATTATATATTACGTTGTATTTTATTATATATTACTATTAATATTGTAATTTATGTGTAATGTTGTCTTACATGTGTTGTGTAGAAGGGAGGCGAACTGAAGTGGAGTGCTGTTAAGTTTTGCATGTTGAATTTATACATTATTTGTGCCTAATGAATGTAAAATTCCAAGAATTAATTACTGTAAGGCATTCTTCTGCCATGATCCGATAATTAATTGCAAAATTAATTATAATTCTAATTGTAACCCCTAACTAATTTGCTTTTTCCTCCTCAAAACCTGCCAAAAGTTTCGAATTGCTCATATGTTTACCATCTCTCAAACCGTTCGGAACCGACTGCGGCATCTCGCTGGGAGAGGAATGTGGTGTATCATTATTACCAGCGCGTTGGAAGCGATAACCAGCGCCAGTCGAGGAGCATTATCCGCGCTGTCAGAGCCGGCGAGAGGCCTTCTGGCGAGTGTGATGGCGGTAACGCGAGAGCCTGTAATTCGACTCGCACGGCGACGCCGAACCTCCTGCCCAGCGGGCCGGGCCGGGCCGGGCCGAGCGGTTCGCGCGCCATGCGCTGCGCGGCGCTTCCAGAACGATGCGGATTACGAAATTATACGCGACCGGCGCGCCAGTCGAAAGTTTTTGATGAACGAGACGTACGTACACATGGCGGCGATGGTGTAACGGTTAGCGTGTCGGACTGTTTTACCCAAGTTGGCGTGTTCAACCCCGATCGAAGCCGTGGAAGTCCTTCGTACGCCTTCCTTCGGAGGGGAAGTAAAGCCGGCTGTTCATGTTAGTAGATTTACTTGTACGTAAAAGATTTTCAAGCCTAAATGACGCCTCTGAGGTAAATTCAAATCGCCTGTTTCGTCGCCCAAGAAATACCTCCTTTCTCCGCTAGTTGGTGAAAGGAGCGTAGGGAATTTGCGTGGTCAGACGGAAGAGCAGGCCTCATTGCCTGAGTCTCGCCACGTAAAATAAGCCATCAATTCAATTTAATTCACATGATTTTTCATAGTGTGCGTCGTCACTTCTAAATAGGATTTGACCGCCTAACTTAGGGTTTGCTGCTTTGGATTTTAATTTCTCGCTACGGAGTAGCGCGAAAAAACGGTGAGTTTTCGGCAGAAAAACTGTTTATTACAGGGCCGTGGCATTGAAAAAGTGGATAAATCCAGTTGCTAAATTTAAGAAAAAATCGTCTCGCAAACACGCGGTTTAGTCCGTATCCATGTTTTGTTGCTCGCTGATACCGAAAAATCCAATGATAGTAGAACGTCTGCCTGGCTGTGAACAACTCTAGGGGCTAAACCCTTCAGCCGATGTTCTAGAAAATTAATATACCGCAATCGATTTGGCTGACCGCAATCGACGTTATGATTATTTGATAATTAAATTAATATTACAGGAATAAAAAAACCGTCGTAGCTCAATACCAACCGCACAATAACTAACTAAAATGATCTACCTGCTGAAGTACTAGTAAATTTTCCCTCTAATGTGCCTTGCTTCCGGAATCCTCTAAGGAATTGCGTGTGATGCCAATATTCATGCGTCATATATATTTTCTTAATTACTAATTGTTTGTTGTATTTTCTCAATAATATGTTTTCTTAACTTGTCTTTGTCTCTTATATCTTCTTTACAACATTGCCACCCGAGAGAGAAAGATCACTACCAGTAAATAATAATAATAATTTAATAATATAATTTATTATATATTATTATTATTAATTGCTTTATTATTAAGTTGTGTGTCAATTTTAGGAATGGGATCTCTCACTATTAATAATTCTTTAGTAATAATATAACAGTTACTCAGGGAGAGTACCAGGAGTATTTGAGTAACGTGAATTTGAGGGCGTGGCAGTTGAACGTTGGGTACTGGATGAAGCCATTTTCACATTTAAAACAATGACTCACAAAATGTGGAATGTTCGCGTGGGTAAATTGGTCTGTTGTTACACAGAAAATATAATAACTTATCGTCATCAACATATAGGAGTATATCGTGCTTTTCAAAAATCATTTCAAATGAATATTTTTTTGCAACGTTGTAAATGCAGATGACATCATCAGCATTTCGTGTAATACGTTCATGTTTTGAATAATAATGTCTCCTTATATTTTCAGATTTTGTATATCTTCCGTTTACTGGTAGGTAGGTCCTTGAGTCTGTGTTTCATTACAAACAGATTTATGTGTCAGACAGCCAATAAAATGACGCATAATATCTTCCAATTTGCATTATATTGCTTGTTGCACAGACTTTTCTCGGTGTTCTAATAATTTCCCTGTAATCTTTATTGGTCGTTAAAAGCACGACAAATATATACCCCAGATTTTTCGTTTGTTCTACTTATATCTGGAACCATTAATAATGTAAAAACATTGCAATTTAACTTTGTGTTCTTGATGATGTATGATAACTGTAGAGGCTATTGTGTGCAAATCGTCTTGCCTAATATGCAGTCCAGTCCGTGACCCTTGGCGCTGTAATCGGCCTCAGGACCTCTCTTGATGGGAACATACGAGTCAGAAAATGTCAGAAAACGTTGTGCTGGGTGGTAGTCATGGGCGTGTCCTATTGGAGAGTTAACAAATTGCTGCGCTGTTATTCCTTTCTCCGAGTGCCTAGGAAGCTACCATTTGTTTCTTGGACTCCTCTCGACTAACTCAATTTTTTCCCCCTCTGAAATGAGAGGTTTATGTTCACTTTTGCTGCGTGGTCAAGCGAGAATAATGACTATACATTTTACGAATGACAGTTACTCTGGTGTTGAGCGCAATGGGTTATGTGCTTAACTTTCCTGTGTTATTAGCCTTTTCTCTTCCTGGCAAACTGCTTCAGGTATTTTTCGTCCATTATTGCCTGACCGGATACTTATGGGCCTGGGTTTGTGAGAAAAAATTAAAATTCGAAATCGTTTTATGATTTTTTTCAGTATGGTCAATTTTCTTCTTGTAAGTTTTTTGGGAGTTGGTACTAGTCTTTAGTTTTAGCGTTGTAATATTTATCTGATCTACAAAGTTATTTATCATTTGTTAATCCATTAAATCAATCGAACAGGAAAATAAATTAATTTTAAATATGATCTAATATTTTTATATGAACCCAATTGAAGTCCAGATCCCTCTTAAAATTCAATTGAAGTGTAATCCATTGCTAGAACTAAATTAAATAAATATAAACTAGTCCCATTGGTCTTAAAATTACACAAACATAACATTAAACATTTCTTTAATACCCCTATTAATCTGGAAACAAATATTACGACTAGTGATACAATACATTATAACTAGTACCACAATGACAGTTTGTTCAAATAAAAGTAAAGAGATTAATGTTATCCCCTTAGCTACCTTGAAGTCATCTCGGTGATCATTAGACCATACTATTTCAATTAAATGCGATAGACTGTGGGTATCAGTGACTCACCCTAAATGTGGTGGGCCACACCTGAAAGGTCGAATGACCCACAGATGCTCAACTGCCATTTATTACAAGTGTAACACCCGTGCGTACCGCTGTCCTTCTATTTGAATTGTTGATTGATTCTTAGAATCTCTTTTTAGAGAAAAATTTGGCTAAGAAAAAAAAAAAGATTTAGACCGAAATTGATTGTTCCTGCGTACTTTATTTGGCGCTAAATTATTTTTTGATGTAAAACAAAATTGCTATTAGACTGTCATTTGGATCACCAAAGAAAGCAAGCTCTTTCAAGCGTTATAACGGCTCTGTGTCTTTTACGAGTCTTACGGTGTGTTACTTACATTTATATCCACTAAACTACCAGCTTTGAGATTGTCCCCTCCAACTGGGGATGTGCCTCATTTGTAGGGATACCTGGATGGGGAAATCACCGCAAGCCGACGTGTAGGTCGGTGCCATATTTCACTATCGAGCGGTAGATAATAACTGCCACATCCTGTAATAAAATATACACTACACGTACGACACTAAAATCAATAGCAGTTGACGCGTCCGAAAACATGATATAATCAATGAATTAAAGATTTTTCTCACCCTAAGGAACACTTTGTTTTCTTTAAGGTTTTGCTCTTTGTATGCTGTCCGCATCGTCAATTATTGTGTATCCGGGTCTTTGCCCGGGCAACAACTTCTGTTCGAATGCCACCAAAATTTGTACTTTGTTTTGA
Organism: Gryllus bimaculatus; assembly: GCA_017312745.1. Taxonomy (NCBI): domain Eukaryota; kingdom Metazoa; phylum Arthropoda; class Insecta; order Orthoptera; family Gryllidae; genus Gryllus; species Gryllus bimaculatus. Next base: position 4,349,553 of record BOPP01000007.1, on the reverse strand, counting down.
GAAACTACGTTACAGCGGGGTTGACAAGTCTCTGACAGTTTTGGGAAAGGCGTCATAACTCTATGCTCTCGGAGACCATACACTTTCAAGAACGTTTAAGATAGAAAAGCAAACTACACATTTTTTGGTCTGCAAGGGTGCAACTGTTACCCTCGAAGTATTTTCGTAACATCGTAACTCATCAGTTCTGTAACAAACACGGTTAGTCTTCTCTTTCAATCTTTCTGTCGCTTCCTATATTTAAAAAAATGTTTGAGTGGCACGTTTATCTAAAGCGTTCCAGAGAAAGAACCAAAATGTATGACATGTTCAAAGAAAAACTCTGACGAACCGTTTGAGTACATTCTTCACGTATGACACACACACACACACACACACACATTTCGAAATGAATTTCATTATTGACTAGTCGCTGCGACATTCGCGTTGTGAATCACCGGCGGCGTTTCGCCAATGTATTTTCGACACAAATACTCTCATTGCTGAGCTCTGGTAACGGAAAAGGAGTTAAATTCATTAGGAAGGTTTAGAAAAAAGTTTCTCCAGCATGTATTGAAGCCATAATCCATGTTTTGTGGGTCCTTGATACCGAAAAATCGAATGACGGCAAAACGTCTGTCAGTCCGTCCTTCCGTCAGTCAGTCCGTCCGTCCGTCCAAAGTTCAAACTTTTTTTGCGAGTCATTCTACAGCTAAAATATTAAAGATAGACTTTTTTTCTTAATGCGATCTGCTTCTTAAATATATGTTTTGAAATAAGGTCATGTACAAATTTTCGAATATTCGAGCCATTTCGCGTAATTTAGGTTGAGAAGTACGTGCTGTATTAGCATCACTAGTTTTGATGAAAAGCCGGCGGCGATCTATAGAGTAAATGCTGTAAAGCCTTTGTTTTCCCTCTGGACAATAACTCTAGATTTTCTCGCCCTCAAACGTCAATACTGCCATTGCTGTTTCCTGATGTTTGCTGATTCCCCCCCATACACACACACACACACACACACACACAACATTACGACACAGAATTTTTATATTCGTGAAACATGTATTGTGGTAGCTTCTTTTGGATCCAGCAGAACAAACAAACCACGGGATTTCCATTTCTCTGGAATAGTTATATCTTGAAGAGACTCGAGCACCTAAGATCACGAGAGCCAAGAGTATTTCTTAGTGAAACCACTTAAGTCCATTTCCATTGTTTGACTTGTGCGATGGGTTGGCACTTGGTATTGCCTCAGTCGGTTATTGCAAAGTGAAACCTTTGCAAATAATACAGTTCAAACAGGTGTGAAAAAAAGAAAAATTTCTGTAATTTGATATTGGTTTTAAATGGTATGATCAGTTTTATTTTTAAATTGTTTCGAATTTATAACTTTGGCTTAAGATCGGAATCGAGGCATTAACTCCACTGACACAATCTAATATGATATAATTTTGCAATTTAATAATTTTGTACATGCATTACACAAAGCATAAGCCATCCTGTTTGTTCAATGCATGCCAAACTTGTGTGTGTTCAGCGCATAATTACCGAGTTACGTAGTTGCGATTTTAAAATATCGATCCAATTAAGTTCCGTTATTGAAATCGGAATTTCCGAGTACTATTGCATTGTATCGCTGAACAGTTGTACTTATAGCTGGAATGTCCGGTTCACTTACCAAGAGAAATGTTCAACGTGATTTCCTACTACCTTGACAGAGGCCTCCGATTGTCTTTGTATTGATTACTAATCACTATCAAAAGGACTTGTAAAGTGCGCATGTGTGACACTGCCAAATGCGCAAACAGAATTATCCTTTGTCAGCAATCTAATTATTTTCACCCATTGTTTCCGAAGGTTAAATACACACTAGGACATCTCCACAACTCGGTAAAACACACACCATCTCACAACTCGGTAGTTCCGTCTTGATGCCATACAAAGCGGTACTTCCGTTTCAGAAGTTTCGATTTGGAGTTTTGATGCATTGTGTGTCAGTGCCAGTTCATGGATCAATTAGTATGTAATTGTAGATTTGACTCATAAGAACTTAAATTGAAAAAGAACGCCAAACCAGCGAAAGAGGGGGAAGCTCAAAACTAATCATTGACCAAAGGATAATTGTGTTACTAATCTACTCACCATCTATTCATTTGAAAGAAACTGGACATTAATTCGAGAATAAATACAAGGAACATGAGTGCTGTCAAAGTTGGTAACTGCACCTGACACCTCCATCTGCTGTGCATATGTTCGTTGTCCCTGAAAACCCGCGTTGAGTTTTAATGCGTGATTTTCGCCATGACAGCTCGTGTCAGCTCGGTTTGCAGACCCGACTGCACACACGCGGCCCAGATCTATCGAGGGGGACACTAAACGAATCGTTCTTCAATTGATCAACATGATTCTAATAATACACCATCTATAAATTTGAAATAAACAGTATATTAATTTAATTAAACAAATAAAATGAATAAAATTGATGTTTGTAAAAATTTCTGCTATCGAGACAGAAACCTCCGCCGTCTGCTGTATATAAATCCGAACCCGAGTAGCATGAAACTTAGTCCGAATCATGTACGTCGTCGTTGTGTTCCAGATAATTCCGCGTTGTGTTTTAATACGTGGAAATGAGTTTTTCTCGCATGCCCTACACGCGTCAGCCCGGCTTGCAGACATCACTGCAAACCACTCCGCCAAGCCGATAGGAACAAGAGACTAAACGAATTGCTCTTCGAACAAAAACATGCTTATAACTACCGATTTAAAATAAACAGTTCATTGATTTAGGAAGAGCATGAAATGAATGGAGTTGACGTTTGTAAAAATGCCTGCTGCCGAACCAGAGACCCCCGCGCGCCGTCTGCTGTGTATACACGACTGCATCCGAGCCCGAGTTGGAGGAAATTCGGTGCGAAACGCGTCCCTCGTCGGAGCGTGTTCCGGGGAGTCGGCTGCTGCCGCTGGCGGCGCGGAGTCGTGGCGCGTGTTTGGGAAGCGGTTGCCCTCGTGTGTGCGCTGTGTTCGGCCGCGTTTACGCGCGCGTCCTCCGGCCGGGCAGGCCCGCGCCGGTGCGTGCGAGGGCAGAAACCCGTTGCCCGCGCGGCCGCTTCCGACAGCCAGTGAGGACTCCCCGTGGATACTTCCAGGAGTATACTCCCCGAGATACTAATAGAGGAAAACGTTTTATTAACATCTAATAGAGGATTACGTTTTTTAATGAATAATATTGTTGGCAATGACGACGCATATCATTATTTCAGAGGAAAACGGATTCATTTGTATATTTTAGAGTTTAATTCGTGAAAATAAAGGATAGCAGCCTAATGAGGAATGAGCAATGAGGAATGAGGAATGAGCAGTAAGGAATGATGAATGAGCAATGAAGAATGAGGAATGAGCAGAAATGCAGCCTAATAAAGAGATGAAAAGTGTCCTCGAACCAAGTCAAGAATCGCGATATTCATACAGAACAGAGTAAAAATGCCAAAAAATTCTAAAAAAAATCAGCTTTGAGAGCATTATGTTACAGAGATATCATGTGAAACGTGTTTTTCACGTTTTATTTTTTTCTCAGATTCGTGTGCATGTATCAGGCTGAAAAAATTGCAAGACGGGGAAAAGAAGTTAAATATGAAGGTATTTTTGTCGAAAAAATGTTGGCACCAATTTGTAATAAAAATAATATTTTAAAAATTACGTTTCAATAATGATAACGTTGCAGTACTTCTTTTGACGAAGTTGTCCCTGCGGTAAAATACTTGTAATAGAATCGCAGGAATACAAAGAGGTCACAAATTCGATAACAGCCTGTAATTTCTCAAATTGAGGAAATAAGAAGACGAAGGACGTTGAATAAATCACGGTGTAAATATACACGAATTGTGATTCTCGAGGCATATAAATATTGAATTATATTATGGTAATATGAAACAAAACTTGAAAATATTTAGTTTAACAAACCATAGAGATTTTTTGAACCGTAGAAATTTTGTTATTCTGTTGTCTGGTGAGGAGTTTGGGTATTTTATAGAACTTTCTTATATTTTTCAGCAAAATATAAATATATATCTTGATGTACAAATACATATTACTACGCATGAAGCGCTAGCATTAGATAATTAAATGTAAATAGAGCTTCAAAAAAAGATTCATTACATTTTTAAATCAATGCGTATTTTCCGAAAATTTGACTACAGATTACGCTCATTAGCAAGAGTAATGAAACTAAGAGCTTCATATTTATTTGTAGGGATACTACATGACTTACTCGTGGGCCTGCATCCGTAGACTTGAGCAGCGTAACTGCCCTTCACGTATTTAACGAGCGAATAAGAATTGATTGATTGATTACTAATGATTCTGAGCGCGTCAACTGCTAAAATCATTAGTACCGTAAGTGTACTGCCCGTTGTCTTGGCAGATGGCGGTGATCTTCCCCGCTAGAAGGCGAGGTCTGGCGCTGACCTACCGTCAGCCAGCGGGGTTTCCCCAACCAGGTATCGCCCACCAACGGGGCTCCAGCCGCTCCAGCCGGTACAAGCTCTAAGCTCCCGACGGGTCTCCCGGCATGTCGTCGTATACTCGTACTGCATGGTAGTGTAAGTTTGTATAAGGGAGGGAATACAGGGCAGAGAAGGAAAATTCACTCGCGGTCCGGGGCCCGTTTTGTTCTGCTCCGGCATTTGCCTGGTGTTGATCGGATAAACTCGGACAACTACCGATCATGGCAGCCGGCTGCTGGAATTCTCCTCCAGACAGCGACTGAATTCAACCCAGCGGTCTAGTTAGTGTCGAAAATCCAGCCACCGTCGGGATTCAAACACCGGGACCCCGCGGTCAGAGACACTGTAGTGACATCAGTTGATACCCTGAGCCATCTCTTCTGGTGGGGATCAGAAGAATCTGCTTCTGTATCATCCATAAAGTGTCGCCGCGAAGAGTTTACATTGGAGTTTATTTTAAGTAGTTCTGGGATCCTCCCGACTCTAACACCAACTTCGTCTCCAGTGAATTCAACAACTTCACTGCAACGTTTGCCTACCCGCGACCTTGCTGCTATGACTTCGGCGTCCGGTTCAGTTTGCTTCTCTAACGTCCGCCAAGAAAAGCTTCGGTAAGTCGAGGAACGTTCGGAAAAACAATTCCGTGTCTCGTAGTGGTAGTATTTTTGTTTCATGGTCCTAAGCTAGAAGCAGTGCCGGAGCAAGGCAATTTTGGGCCCGGGGCAATGCTGAAACGTAACTCTCCACCCCCGAAAAAATTAAAATGTGAAAGTTATCAACAAATTATTAGTTATTTTATCGTAACAAATAACAAAAAAAATTACAATGTTTGAGCTAGAAGAAGTTTTTCGAAAAATAATTTAAATAGTAATTTTAAGTTCAAGTATTTTTTAAATACTGTAAAATTTTCAGAATGTTCTGTCATTTCACATTTCCAGAGTTCTACCTTATAAGTAACTACTATAATTAACTATTGAAGGTGAACAATTAATCGAAAATTTTATGGAATATCAGATTAATGTACCGCGACTTCAAATATTACGGTAACGTTTTTCTCGAGTTCTAATTTCTTTTTCAGTTGTTTACTATTTTTCCCACATCTGTCCTATCATTGGGCCCCTTGACTTGCTCCTTGACTTGGTGTGCCCATGTCTAGCACCGGCACTGGCTAGGAGACACGAAAAGAATGACAGAGAAAACCACGGATTTGTTGCAGATGTATTATTTCGTTATCAGAAGAATTCGTAAAATTTCATTACGTTATTCGCAACCTTACTGCCATCGATATGTTACGTTTTGAAATGTCTTTGAGAAGAGTCCTAAGTGCACTGAGTTTTCCCTAGCTCAGTAAAAAGTTGACGAATGCTTGCATTTTCTTTGGTGTTTGTCTCAGTGCTACCACAACAATGGAGCAGGTTGAACAAAAAACTGCACGCGGGCCATGGACCGTTATTTGGGGGTAAACCACCGACTAGTGTCACCTAGATTTCTAGATTTCGCATCCCGAGGTCGGCTTCGAGTCCGGTAGTCGACCATGACAGTCGATGCATCCGAAACTTCAATCAATCAATCTTTTTTTTATGCTTTCGGTGGCAGGGTTGAGTCTCGCGTGAAGAGCTACGGTGAGTGGAAGAAGCTTCTCGTACATTCTCGTAAACGCAGGGGCCAGAGACCTCCGACGTCAAAAAACCTGATGAAAAGGCTCAGTGCAACATTGGTAGACGTTGCCCTGCCTCTGGCCGGGAGGTGCTAAGATTAGAGTCTCGGCGAAACCCGGATTTCGGCCCTGGCTGGACGAGAATTCTACCAACCACCTCCTCTGATCTGTATTTTCCTCCTCTGATCGGTTGTTTCTCTTAGCAACACCAGGCAAATGCCGGAGCAGTTCTCTGACAAAAGGAGCAAGGTCTGCGCGCGATCATGCCTTCCTCTTCCTTCTTCCATCTTCCTCCCCTACTTACACCCACTAGCAGACACGTCGGAAGCTTAGAGCTTGTCCCGGCTGAGGCTGTGGCCCGCAGATGAAAATACCTGGGGAAGCAAAACCCCGTATTTCAGCATTGGATTTCACGTTCCGGCATTCGAGGAACACCGCCATCTCCCGAGATATAACATGCATTGCACTTCTGGAACTAGTGACCACAGCAGTCGACGCGCCCGGAAACATTATTTAATCAATCAATCCAATGAATTTCCTTTGCTTTCCTCGGTGGCGGCGGCGGCAGCTTTCAATCCCGCGCGAAGAGCAGTGGCGAGTGGGAGAAGGTGCTCGTACATTCTCGTAATCGCAGCGGCCGAAGACCTCCGCCTGCGCCAGCGGAGAGGCGCTTGACGCCTCCCACTTGGGCCCTCGCGCCGTGCGGTCGCGTGCGCGCCGCCGCCGCCGCCGCCGAGCCGCCCGCGATGAAGTGTTTGTAATCACGAGCGGCGACGGACAGCGGCGATCTCAGACGGTTCGCTTCCTCCTGTCCGTGCCAAAAGCAGGAGGGCGTGTGTGTGAGTGTGTGGGGTTTGTTGGTCGCTTTCGCAGCGGACTGATGTTGGGACGGATCTGCGTTAGGATATGATTCTGGAGACTTTTAAGAAATAACCATTTTGTCGTCAGTATTTTTACCACTTGTTTCGTGTATTTATTAAATAAATCTATTTGTTTTAACAGTAGACAGCAGTGTAAACAACAGAATTCAGAAATTAAAGTGAGAAGATAACAATAGCTCGGACATCTATTACGAAAGGAAGGAGAAAGAATTCGAAAAATTAGTTATTTGTAAAGAACTCGAAGGCAGAAGAAAGAACGAAAGACCCCGTTTAAGACGGTTAGATGACGTTTAAAGGGATTTACGATCAGTGGAAGTGAGGGGGTTAGGAGGGAGGCAAAAGTGAGAAGTGAATGGGCATTGATCGTTCGAGAACGATATACTCGAGGGCCGTAGTGCGACAGAAGATGATTTGTTCATAGAATTGTTTATTTGTTCTAGAATTAATCATTATCAATAGCTCATTTCAAATGTGGACTCATTCCAAATGTGGGGAGATTTCAATAGAAGTGACAGGGTGTGATAGTATTTTTTTCTGATGAGTTCAATTGAGGAAGAAATTATTAATTCTGAATTTACGAGTAGTTTCTACCGCACTTACGGAAACTGTAGTTAATAATAGTCATGGCAACCCACATACTTAAAATTTTGTCATTCATGTAACAAAGGTTATTAAATCAATGGTTATTTCAAACTTTGATGATTCTGTAAAAATATATCGATGTATAAAAGACATCGATGTTACTGCAATTTAATGTTTCTGTTGCTAATGTTCTATATGATTTAAAAACCTCGATGATTTTTGCCATTCCTAGGCCAGACGGTCACAAGGTCTCAGGCTAAACCCTGAATAAAAAGACGACTCAACTTATTTGATGTTAATTAACTATCTCAGATCATTGTTAGATCATTAATTATCAGCAACGTGACACATTTTGTTTCTGAGTAATGAGTGTATAAAATTTTAAATATATCCATGAACATACTACATGATAGCATTATTGAGTCAGAAAGATATATTTTAACATTTCAGATTATTCGCAAATGTGGAAAATTCAATAGAAGAACCTGGGAAACTACTACTAGAATTTTTAGCAAAACGTTGATTAATCAGCGTATTCACCGGCGTCACAGGATTATTACGGAAACGAAACCAAAATGTATTTCTTAACTTAAAGTGCATTTTGTAACTTCCAACAAAATAAATAAATTGCTGCTGGGCTGAAGAGCCGTAACGTGCCTGAAGTGTCGCGGTTTCGAATCTCGCCCGGGCATGCATGTTTGTGGGTTTCCGTATACTGTTACCGTTACCTCCAATATTACAGTGATCACTATATGATCTTAGTAGTTGAAAAGCGACCTTAAATAAGTAACAATAAATAAATAAATATATAAAAAAATAAAAATAAGTAAAACATATATAAAAAATAAAAATAAATAATATCTAAATATAAATAAAAATAAATAATAAATGTATAAATATAAATAAATATTAAATACCTAAATATAAATAAAAATAAATAATAAATACATAAATATAAATAAAAATAAATAATAAATAAATTAAATAAATCCGTATCCAAAACCTTAACCGATTTGCGTTCTCGGATGTCGCAGCTGAGAAGCGCCCAGTGACAACGTTGGCGTCGCGGCTGTTGTGGTGGCTGCGACGTCAAGCAAAAAGCGGTCTCTGTCGGAGACAATACCAGCGCCAGCGCCCTCTGTCCTATAAGGAAACGCCGCTCCGCACCACACCCGCCGCGTCTAGGCGCGAGCAGCGCGTGCACAGGCCTGCCAATTGCTGCTCACCCAGCGACGAATTTTCCCACTGCCATCGCAAAACGAAATTATCACACCTACGTGATTACATAGAGCTTGAATTTGAGTTTATATTGAGCCATTTATGTGCTGTATAGGGCAAATGGCATCTGCGCCGTTAGATACCGGGGTTCCTAGTCGGTCACCCAACCAGGAAACAGCGATGTAACGAATTCCCTTAACATGTGTGACTTCACGTAATTAAGGAATTCAGTTAGCGACGCTGGTTTTGTTGTCATATTCTTTATGTAGAGCCATCCCAGTATTCGGATGACTGAGGGAAATCACGAAAACCCCTGTCAGGAAGGACAGCATGGGGATTGAAACCGGGCCTCTCTAACGCAGTCTTCGCGCTTCGCCCTGAGCCACTTCATTCAGGTAGATAAAGCTTGTCTACCAATCATGCCCACTAGTAGCTGCAGAACCAGCATCGAATTTATTACACTCAGAAAGTTACGGTATTACTTCAAATACAGTGGATATTTATTACTTGTGGACGCTTAAACTACATAAGTTATAAGTTTTGTAAGTATGTTATAACCCGGGAGAGGGAGGTGTTCCTCTCCAGCTGAAACGTGAGATCCGCGAAACGTGAGAGCCGACTATGTGTCGCTTTGCGAGTTATTCCCCTCCAGGTATCTCCCTCAGATGTACACCGCTCCAGCCGGAGCCAGCTCCAAGCTTTCTCCTGATCTCCCGACAAGGGTGGTAGTGTAATGCAAGTGTGTATGTACGTACGTATGTATGTACGTATGTATGTACATGTGTATGTACGTGTGTATGTACGTGTGTATGTACGTTTGTATGTATGGACGTATGTATGTATGTTCGTATGTATGTATGTACGTATGTATGTATGTACGTACGTATGTATGTATGTACGTACGTATGTATGTATGTACGTACGTATGTATGTATGTACGTATGTATGTATGTATGTATGTACGTACGTATGTATGTACGTATGCATCAATGTGTGAGTGTGTGTGTAAGGACGAGGAAACATATATCGTGCAATCCTTAACCGATCTGTTATAGGATTGCTCCGTATGTCGCCTGGTATAGATGGAAAAAAGAATTATGTAAAATATGTTTTTTTAACAACTTTGAAAAACTGTCATTAATTTTTGTAAAACATACATCACATGAAGCAACACACATTCATTGTTTTGGGATTCATTTAGAAATTTATTTAGATCGTAAGATTATATACATCGCTGGCGTTTATATTGCATCACGCTAGTTATTACACGTATTTCTTTATGTTATTAAGTATTGATAGGTTTTCTTTGATATTCCTGTACTTTGATTTTATACCACTAGGTTTTGCTGTTTCATAACTTTAATTACTAATGAAACGTTGCTGGATGCTTCATAGTCTATTCAAGTTACGTATAATAACAAAAAATCCAACTACGATATATGACCGTGATTGTGATTTCTCAAATCATCGTCATTGGAAAATGTTAATTTACAACTATATATAGAGGAGCTTACACAGACTATTCTTTGAACCTCGGCTGAAAGGTAATGGTTTTCCGTCCAGCATTTTTCCCGGGAGTGAACGTTGCAGAGCTTCCGATGGTAAATAGCGTTTTTGAAGAACAGTTCGGCCTTTGAATATAATAAAAATTGAATCAGGAAAATCAAATTCTCCCTAAATCCACACAAACAGATTTTACAGGAGAGAGAATAAAAACGTCTCCCTTTGTCAGGGATCACAGACGTTATCCAATGACCTATTAATATTTTGAAGCAGTATCTTCGTTATCCTTCAAATACATAGTCCAATTATATAATTTTATAGTATATTCACCCATTTATATTAACCACCATGTTCATTGAAACACTCTATTTTAATAAAATGGCATTAAGAGAATGTATTTTGACAATGCAGACAAATGCATACAATGCAGACAAATACATTGTCATTGTCTGCTATCAATTGAGCAATATTTCCGACACTTGCTAGAAAGTTTCTGACTAGGTCAAATTCAGGTGCTGACTTGAATTTGGCCTAGTCAGAAACTTTATTTTAGCGGCCGGCTGCTCTGATTGGTAGTTTTCCGTGGTTCCTCCGGTGAACACCAACGAATGCTGGAGCAGTACCCTGACAAAGGGGCCATTGATCGTGCGCGATCTTTCCTTCCTCTTCCTTGTATTACCCTCACCCCTTACTTACACACACTTAGACGTCGTGGTCAGCACTTTTACACATACAGAGAGGCCAGTCAGAACTGTAGAGTTTGTCTCGGCTGGGGTGATGTCCCACTGAGGGAGATACTGGTCTCTAAAACTCGCAAGCCGACAGGTACGTCGTCGCCAGATCTCGCGATCCAGCGACAGCAAAATCACCGCCTCATCCCGCTATAAAAGCACGAAGTACTCTTATGGGACTAATAACCTTAGCAGTTGACGTGCACGGAATGAGTAATAAAACAACCAGTATCACTTGAGACGTAGTCCACCAAGTACAGATAATTAAATTTAAATTCGAAAGTATGACTTTCAATATTCAATCAATAGAAAACCACACATGCTGTCGCAATTTTTACACACAGTGAGCAGCAATAAGTTTTAACGGGCAGAAGCATTGGCCATACGCACAAATAAAGTGTATCGACGATGTTCTCAGCATCAATATTTTGGCGACAAGCTTTCCAGGTCTTTTTGAGCCCCGTCGCCAAACATTCCAGACAAGGTACACATATAGCTGTGGCAGTGGTTGCGGTAACCCGCAATTCCAATGGGCTGAAATTGTTCCGCGGCCGACGGAGACCCTCGAAGACCACACAACTTTCGTTGCGTGCGTGCACGTACGGCGAGCCGCCGCGGTTTGTTTTTGTCTCCGCCCTTTATTAAAAGGAAACGGTCACCCGGACCAACCCGCACGTGGACGACGGAGAGGAATTTCAGTCTCCAGCGGGCGACGGCAGGAGCCAGCTCCGCCACACTGCTTTCGCTAGAGGGTGCCCGAGAATTTTGTTGAGTTGGTTCAATAATCCTGAATTACTGCATGTCGGTTACCGAGTTGGCTCAGAGTAAGTTTTCATTGTGCAGGTTGTCTGATGTGAAGATCTTAGGGTTAGAGTCCAATGGTGGATTTTCGGTTCTTGCTAGATGGCCACGTCGAATTTAGTCGCTGTCTGGAGGAGAATTCTATTGGCCTGTTGTCTCCGCCCTTTATTACAAGAAAACGGTCACACGGAGCAACCCGCACGCGGACGACAGAGACAAATTACAGGCACGAGCGGTGGACGTGAGGTCCGAAGTCCAGTTCCGACACACTGTGTTTGTCAAAGGTTGCTTGTGAGCTTTGTCGAAAACGAGAATTTTGTCGTTTTTCAAAAGTCCTATTGGTATGGAACTACATGTTGGGTATGTTCTGAGTGGCTCAGAGAAATTTTTTGTCTGCAGATTGTGTAATAGGAAGATCTTGAGGTTCGTGACCTAAGATGGCAGATTTCCGATACTAGCTATACAACTAGGTCAAACTCACTGTTTGGATTAGACTTCTGGAGGCCGGCTGCTGTGATTGTTGTTTTCCATGGTATCTCCTATCAACACCAGACGAATGTGGAAGCAGTACCGTTATATATCGCGCCAGGGACCGATTACTTTCTTTTCTTTGTCGTTCTTGTTCCATCCTCTCCCTTTACACACACTCTGTACGTGAATTATATTACCACGTATATCGAGAGAAAACTCGTGATCTGATAGACTGTATCGACTGGGGTGGTATCTCACTGGCGGAGATAACCGGAACTGAGAATCTCTTGCAAAACTTGTAAGTTGGCTCCGGATCTCACGATCCAGTGCGGAGGAAACACTGGCACCTCCAGTGATACAACATCCACTAAACGTAAAGAAATAATCACCAGTAGACGTACGCCATTGACGATTGACGATTCTGATAAAAAAAAACAATTAAACCAGAGGGTGTATAAGAATTTCGTGGATTACAATTACCGTATATTCCGGTTGGTATAATAATAAAATTGAAATCCGTTGAGAAAAGATAAGTGATGTGTTAAGTGGGAGAGAAGAAAGATACTACAATGATAACTTTCAATGGCCTCCTCCGGGAATAATAAAATGGGGAAGGCTTCACAAAATCTGAGATTTGGTAGTAGGAGAAGTCATGTCTCAAAGAAGAATGGACTATGTTCTTAGGCCCAGGCGGGCAAGGCTGGGGCCAGAAAATAAGGGAGAACAGCCCACAAGTGGAAACGCCAATCAAAAAAAAAAAAATGTAAAGATTAGTATAATTCTACCAGTATAGAGAGATTACTGTAAGAAGGGACCGATGTGACAACTACTGCTTGGCCACTGCTGTCAACATAACTGCGGTTTATGACCATGTACTCATTCTGACGGTGCGTTCGTTTACAGTTTACAACTATGTTCGGTGTCCAGCTCACACATACGTAATCCTTCATAACATCGATGTTGAACCGGCATTCGCCTGGAAGTGAGCAGACAACCACGGAGAGTACAGATAAGAGTTGTCAGCCTAAGGATTCAAATGCTGACAGTGCCGTAATATCACCGGCCTTAAAACTGGCTGAGTGTAACTAAGAGCCTGGTCTCAGCGACTGACCGGGAGGTCCTCGAGTTCCTACGGTGGCGGATTTTTGACAGAACCTACATAGCTATAATATATCGAATTCTGTCGCTGACTTTTCATTCATTGGCAAATGTATTAGTTACCCTGTATTTTTTAAGAATTTCTAAATCACAAATATCCAGTTTTTAACACTTGTACCATACTAGGAGCCTTTGTGGGCTCCATCGTCATTAATTTGTTAATATTTACCGAATATTTGCAGGATAATTTCAGTCTTCTAAATATGCCTTCGTGCAAGCATTAACCAGATACCAAACCATTTTCACATATTTTCCAAATTTTTAGAGATATTTTTCCTTACAAGGGACCGGTTTGTTCTAAGGTACAGTCTGTAATTTTCGCATTCTCATTTGAAACATATTGCCATGAAAGTTAAAAACTTGTCTGATACTGACAATTTTACCTGATATTTGATTTATCTAAAAATGACTTTCATAAATTTGTATATATGTTTCTGGATCAGTGTGAATCAAAAATGGAAGCTACGTGTGGTGGAGGGTATTCTTTATATAAAATAATTAATATGAATAAATTATATTTATTACGTTATTATAAATAATTTAAAAAAGTATTCTTATATAAAATCAATTATTTATACCCGGTATATTGCCGTACACGTTCGTGTTTTTTCACTTTCAATTGGCAGTACATCTTGGGGTCCAGAAAGACTCTAGGTATAGTCCTTGATAGAAAAACGCAGATATGGTACGAGGGTTGCCTTTATATTTTAAGTCAAATTTATCTAATGTATGAAATATAATCAATTTACAATATATTTTTATATATTAATACATTATGTATTACCTGGCAGCTCCGTGTGTGGCTGTGTCTTCTTAATCTCTCCCATCCTTCATCTGCATCCACTTCTTTTATTCCGTTCTTCTCCCTACTTCCCCCGTCTTCCTTCCCTAAACTCACTTACTTTCTCCGGTCACAACTTGCCGTCCCCGTTCGTGGTTTTTTTCCACTTCCAGTTCGGCCAAGTCATCTTGGGGTCCCGACAGACTCTAGGTATAAGTCCTTGAAACAAGCAGCACGTATGGTAAGCGCAACGGCGTTCCTTTAAATATTTTAAAGTCAAAACATCTTGTCTGAATATTGATATAATCAAAATTTACCAATATACTTTTTATTATTTAATACATTATGTATTCTTTGAAAATGTGAAGACTTTATATAGGTGGCTATTTGAATATCACAAGAAGTTTATTGTTCTAGTTAATCTGGCGTTTTACTAAAACCTCATTTTTTAAATATCATTTAAAATACCCGCCCCTAGCTGGACCTTCACCAAACCCCCCACCTGTCGCCACTTTATCTAACTGTTCTGTCCTCTAATCATTTCCCAACTATATTTTCTCTAAATTACATCTCATGTATAGTCTTGACATGTGTAGTTTCTATAGTGGTTGTTTTAAAGCGAGTTTTAATGCGTTCTATTAATAATGAACTGACTTACAATACAACAAAATAACGTGGAAATCTTAACCCTGCGCTAATTCTGCACATTAATTTTGCATGCACCCTGTAAGGT